>BSBK01010912.1:0-148376 GCA_027943335.1 Chamaecyparis obtusa
CAAACAGAATGTGTTGTGGTCTCCTTTGTCAACACATATGACCCTAACTATAGCCATACAAAACATCAACACTCCCTCTTAGCTAGAGAAGATAAAAATCCATCAAGGCAATAAATCATTAATTTTGAAAGAGGGGAGATATAACCCCACTGTGATATCAGAAGATATGGTATATGCAAGAATATCAAGTCACATGATGTTCACCATAGCTCATCAATATCCATGGTATGTCTAATGACAATACGTCTCATGATGTCTGTCATATGGATACTAAGTTTACGTAGAGACATGTCACTATGTGATATGTTTCATAGGGTGCAATCAATATGTAATACTAAGTCAGAAGGATCCTATATTATCCTTATGGATACTAAGAAATTACATATCACATAAATCATGATATGAAGTATCACCTAACTTGTGATATAGAGTATCATATATCACATAATTCATGATATGAAGTATCACTTAACATGTGATACCAAGCTTTACATATCACCTAACATGTGATGAGGAATCACCTAACATGTGATACCCAGTTTTCAATATCACCTAACATGTGATATGAGGAGTCACCTAACATGTGATACCCAATTTTCAATATCACCTACATATGATATGAGGAGTCACCTAACATGTGATACCCAGTTTTCAATATCACCTAACATGTGATATGAGGAATCACCTAACATGTGATACCTAATTTTCATACCACCTTGATATGGGGAATCACCTTAGATCGTGATACCTAATTTTCATACCCCCTTGATATGAGGAATCACCTTAGATCATGATACATAATTTTAATATCACCTTGATATGAGGAATCACCTTAGATTGTGATACCTAATTTTCATATCACCTCGATATGAGGAATCACCTTAGATTGTGATACCTAATTTTCATATCACCTCAATCATGATACAAGGATATAGTAAATAAGAACATTAAATTTCATTTACATATAAACCTATTATGGTATGTGCACAGATAAAAAGTCTACCATAACAAATCTCTATTACAAGATCGTCACCTTATAATATCAAATAAAGGTGTTCATTGTCAAAAAGTCATCACCTTTCTCCAATGTTCATAGGAGGACCCATAACTCCTAGAGTCACACACATGAAGCCACCTTGACTCATCTTAGAGGGTGGATCCATCATGGCTCATCCCAAAGGGTGGAAACAAGGGCTTTCACCTTAGGGTTCTCTCTCAAGGAGAAGAATGCAATAACATACAAGATAGTAGATCACATATATTGAAACTCCTTTTCATCTAAGGCTTCATTCTCCAACATGCCAATTTATCTCAAAGGTACACAACCTTAATTCTAGTGAGAAAATTGGTGATAATATTAGCCATATATCCTGTAGGGATAATTTACCTTGAATAGCATACTTATGCACTATATCTCTTATATAGTTTTCATCACTCTAGGTGAGCCCCAAGTTATGTAGGAGATAGAATAAAAGCATTTCAGCCAGCACACATGAGACTTAATCTCATGATCATAGTCCTTTGGATACTTCCTTTAAGGTCTTGTAACAACCTCCTCACCTCCTTGTCCAAGGTTGTTTTAGATGAACTATCATACTCCCACTGAATCTAATATTAACCTTCTATGAGAAAGTCATGTCTTTGTTCTTTAGTTTGTAGTAAGCTCTTTTCTTGAATGCCCAACCATCTATCTAAGAATATCATGACCTAGAGATCTGCCTAAAAGCTTTCTATCTCACATATATGGAACTAAATCATTTGAATCACAATTCTTTTTTCCTTTTATAGTTTCTTGGTCACTAGGGAAACTGTCTCGATATGGTTTACTCCCTTTGAATCAATATGACCAAGATGCTTGGAAATCAAATAAGGTAGATCCTCTAGATGTTGTACTAATTCCGTCTAAAGCTTTGAGTACTAAAATCAATATTTAACCTTCTTGTCCTAGGTTTCCTCTAATAGATAAAGTGTCAGACTCCCTCTTAATCTGATAGCAATCCTCCTTTTCTTGCAAGAGCATCCTCAAAAAAAATCAAGGAAAATAGCTCTTATAGTACATAATGAAATAAGAGAATAAGAGAGATTAGAAATACAATACTTAGAAATTGAATTCAAAAGGAAATACTAATCTCATGTAGTTAAGTGATATTCTTCAACTTTTCTCACTAACATAAAAGCACACCCTTTGAACAATAACCTCCATTTCCATATACTTTGAACATTATAGTATATAGTGTGCTTATAAGTTGTCTAACTTGTGAGTCATGAGAAACATGAAGTCTTTGACAAGAGAAAGCACTTTTCTTTGAATTCGGGCCCACTCTCCATGCTTGACTTGTTAGTTGTAATATAATGTTGCCACATAATCATCCTCATTTAGAAGTGTTTCACCTTCAATAGTGAACTCCCTCTCAATCAATATGATCAAGATTGTCACAAGTTGACTGAACCATCTGCTCCCTCTGAAGCACAAGTTCTTTTATCAACCTCTTGTCTTCTTCTGAAATGTCAAACTCCCTCTGCATCTGGTCTCAATAATTAGTTCAGTTGCAATCATTAATCACTTGCTTTATATGAATGAAGTAGACTTTTAACTTTATGTATTGTGGCAACTATTCATGGTTAAGGTCACTGCATATTACTCCTCTTAGGCCTTATTGGTTGCTGCATACTAGTGTTGGTGGTCTTTCCTATTTATGTTCCAAATAAAGACCAGGACTACCAATAACACATTGCTTAATATTTAATGCTTAGTTGGAATCAACCAAGACTAATCATTCTAATAATTGATGAGTCATCAATTCCCTTAATATAATCATTGATAAACTTGTGGAATTACTTGATGTCTCCAATGTATATTATCGATGCACCCAAAATGTTCACTATAACATTATAATTATTGTAGATATAATCAATGATCATTGTATATCTTCCCACTATGGTCCCCATCAATTTTTACTCAATAATCTTTGTATTTGATTCAATACATGTTTGATGGATCTCATACTCCTTATGTGATCCATTCAATGATTTCTGAGTGTGATGCCTAGTATCTTGTGATAGTAGAGATTGTCTTAATGTTGTATTTTTGATATGGCCACTTTCAATGATATATGTCATTTCCAATGTCTCCCCTATATCCTAATTCATACACTTGACTAGGGAGATATGTATTGTTGACTGTGCTTCTTAACTCCTTGCTAGTCCCTTGTGTTTGAATTGATTAGTCGATCCTCATATCCTTGATTTTTCTATTTCAGATTAATAGATTACTATGTATGTGTTCCCCTGTGCAATCATGCTTCTTATCTAACTGTTGCCACTATATATTATTCATAGTTTCTAAATTTGACCATGTATAAGGAAACCTCACGTGAGAGATTATTCTCAACTAGTTTATTCACTCAAAAATATGAATTGCTTGGACATTTCTGATAGTTGTGTAAGAACCAATGTCCTCTCATGGATGTTTTAAGTCTCCTGAGGAGTATATCACTAATGTGATGGGTTGATATCTATGAAACTTGGCTAACATATGAATTGATTTAGATATCCCCCCCAAACCTCCCCATATCCTCTTCTTACAGCTCTAACACAGATCTAAAACCTACTTTGATCAATGGAGGCCTTTTAAATTTTAGATAATGAATAAAATTTTATCAAATCTTTCATTGGAATCTAAAGGAGTCATTTCTAGTGATGTAGTCTTCTTACCAAACTTACGTCTTCGGGAATATGCTCAGGAAACACATTTTTTATAATTTCTCTCCCAATTTGATGAAAACTCGATGTAGATCATGGTTCTTCTCTTGTTCTATAGTAAAGTCCTTATCCCATCTAATTTTAGTTTACCACCATGGAGGTCAATTGAGCCCTCTATGAATGTATAAAATGATCAATCAACTCTAAACTGTTAGTATTTGATCCCCTCGTTCAACCCTGAGGTCATAATATCATATTTTTCTCGGTAGAAAGATCACTTGTTATCTAGCAATGATATTAAAACATATAAAACAATAAAAATATTACATCTTCTCTCTTAGGATTTCCTCTCATGCCATTTCTATTCTTTCACATTTGCAGTCTGGCTCTGATATTGTTGGGGTTCTTTTTCCCCAAAGGTCAGATTGACATTAGGATTGAAAGGGCCAGTGTCACATTCACTCAACACTCCAAATCTGACAAGGCAAAAGGCCAACTGACAAGGATCAAAGAGAGATCCTTCTACACTTTGAGCTCCACATCACTTAGGTAGGTGTACCTCTTCTACACACACATACATTGTTAGAAAGTAAAGACTACCAAGATAACTAAGAGGGGGGGGGGGTGAATTAGTTATCCAATAATTAAACCATTTATCATCATTAACTTCAATATCAAATTGAATAGCTTTAAACCATATAATTAATGTAGTAACCAACCATAGAAGGATAATCATACACAATGACACAATAACACAAGATATGTTAACTAGGGAACCTCTTGATCAAAGAGTAAACCTTGGTGGGAATGATTCCCACAAAATGATGTACTAATATGAAAGTTCCTTGTTAGAGGATGGACCATGTTAGGAGTCTTATGAAATACATTTAGTACATATGAATCTCTATTTAGAGATTTTGAATCCCTGTTAAAAGATTCTAACCCTGTTAGGAGTTATGGAAGACAGAAGGACCCACTGCCCAAACAACTTCAAGGCAAGATCTCTGAACTTACTGTCCAATAGATCTTAGGATTATTCAATAGAATAATATGAAATATGTTACCTCCTTCACACTATGCCAAAACCACACTCTCTGCTACACAAGATCACAAATCTAGATCTCTGTACTTCGCAAGTCTTTCTTCATTACTGAATTAGCTCTTTTCTTCACTTCATGCATACTTTCGCATTACAACTTTCATAATTTCATATCACAACTATTAAAATCCTCTCATATAAAAATAAAAACATTCCTTCCTTTATACCACACTCAAATAATTACAAATGAGTCAGCATGCAAATACAAAATAATAATTTCAACACGCTACATCAAAATTACATAAAATTGTCAGCTTCCATATACAATAACTTTCCAATCATGTGACCTCGAAGTTTGCACTATGAACCACATCACCAAAAATGAGTCTAAAACTTCCCTTTAACCACACAGAATCAGATTCCATCTTGGTTAGGAGATATCCTCCGATTACCAAAAACTGTTACACAGGAATACTGCCAGAATACTGCTTCCACCAAAATGCTTATAACTTTCATGAATAAATGAATTTATTTTTGCACTCTTAACTATACACTAATAACATGCCAAACAATATACCATGAACTGCACATAACTCAATCTACAATATAAAATTTGTGCAAAACAAAATTGTGCCTACTTCTCCGCTCAACTCCAGAATATCACTGTGTTGACATCAATGACAATCATAGTCATGAATGCAACAACTACTGGTACAGACTGATTGCCAAAGGCTTTAGAATTCATTCCTAACAATCTCCCCCATTGGCATTGATGGCAACATAGATGAAAAACATCCAATGTTCCAAAAATTCAATCACTGCTGCTCAGCTGCACTGCTACTCATCATTAATCAAATCTTGCTTCATTATCATATTCAATCTCTCAAAAAATGTAGTTTCTCAATGTTTCCTCAATGTTTTTCATGATTCTCTCCCCCATTGAGATCAATGATAGGAATTCTATCACTATGTCAAACAATAGCTCAATGTCAAAAGACACTATTCAGAAAAATACATTCACAAGAGTCCTCAATGACTCAGCTTAGATACACATACTTGCCCATAGAGGAAGTACCAACATCCAATCAAGAAAATAGATAGGGCCATAATCCACTAGATGGATGCAACCAACTACATCATTACTCAAAAGTAGGTTGGGGCATAACCCCAAGCATACCTCTCAGATACTCAAATGTATCCTTAGGCAAAGGCTTAGTAAATATATCTACTATCTGCTCTTTTGTGCTTATGTATTCTAGTCTGACTTCTTTATCTGCAACTTTCTCTCTTACAACATGATACTTGATTTCTATATGTTTTGTTTTAGAATGTAAAACTGGAATCTTAGACATACTAACTATACTTGTATTGTCACAATATATGAAAATAGGCTCATCAAACTTGATTCCAATGTCCATCAATACCTACTTCATCCATATTATCTGATTACAATTGTTTGCTGCTGCTACATATTCTACTTCTGATATACTCTGTGAGATACAATTCTACTTTTTGCTCAACCAAGAAACTAATCTTCCCCCAAGAAAAAAAGCTCCACCACTAGTGCTTTTCTTGTCATCAATGCTACCTCCCCAATCAGCATCAGTATATGTACATAGGGTAAAATCATCAGAATTTTCATACCATGGTCCATAGTCCATTGTGCCTCTAAGATATCTCAATATCCTTTTTACTACTGCATAATGTGACTCTCTATGTTCAACTTGAAATCTTGCTACCATCCCAACTGAATGTTGTATATCTAATCTAGTGTGTGTCAAGTACTGCAATCCACCAATCATAGATCTATATTTCTTTTGCTCAACTTTTGGTGTCTCATCTTTACTAGATAGTTTATGTCTTGTAACCATAGGTGTTCCAATTGGTTTACAATTCTCCATACCGAATCTTTTCAACAAATCATTCAAGTACTTTGTCTGACTTATCAAGATACCATCTTTGTTTTGTGTTATTTGTAGTCCCAAAAAGTATTTCATTTCTCCAATCATACTCATTTCAAATTCTATCTTCATTCCATCAACAAATTTGTCACCAGCTTCATCTTCTCCTCCAAAAATAATGTCATCAACAAAAATAACCAAAACTAACAATCCATTCTCAATTTCTTTTGTGTATAAGTTACTATCAGCTGTTCCTTTTGTAAATCCCAATTTTAACAAGTACGTATCTAATCTACAATACCAAGTTTTAGGTTCTTGCTTTATTCCATACAATGCTTTCTTTAGTTTACATACCATGTCTCCTTCTTGAGTCAAAGGAAAACCTTCAGGCTACTCAATGTAGACTTCTTCCTCTAATTCACCATTCAGAAATACTGACTTCACATCCATCTAATACACTTTGAATTTCTTAAATGCTGCATAAGCCAAAAATATTCTTACCACTTCAAGTCTTGCCATAGGGGCAAAGGTCTCTTCATAGTCAATTCCTTCTTTCTGTGAGTACCCCTTACATAGAAATCTTTCTTTGTTTCTAATTACTTCTCCTTGTTCATTCATCTTGTTCCTGAATACCCATTTAGTTCCAATCACATTTTTGTCTTTAGGTCTAGGGACCAATTCCCATGTCTTGTTCTTTTCAATCTGATCCAATTCTTCTTTTATATCTTTAATCCAATGTTCATCTTCACAAGCTTCATTAGTAGATTTAGGCTCAATTTGAGAAATCAAACATAAATGTACCTTCTTTCTAGTCATAACTCCTCTGTCCAAACTTCCAATAACTTGCTCAATAGGATGATGTCTTGATATATACCTGTTAGGTGTCATAGTCACTGATCTTTCTTCAACTATAGATTCTTCTCTAGATTCTTCTCTATTTTCTTCAGCATGACTTTCATTCAACAATTCACTGTCAGTCTCAAAAAATTATTCAGTAGTTTTAATGTTAGGCTGAGGGTTAGTTCCCTCATCAGATTCATAATCAAGCATTCTTTCCTGAATTTTAAACTTCTCATCAACTTTTATATTTGCACTTTCAACAATCGTTTTAGTTCTCTTATTGTAACATCTATATGATTTTCTTTTCAAAGAATATCCAAGAAAAATTCCTTCATCGCTTCTAGGATCAAAATTTCCTATATCATCATCTCTCTTAATATAACATTTGCTTCAACAAATTCTAAAATACTTAACTAAGGGTGCATGTCCAAACCATAATTCATAAGGTCTCTTGTCTGTGTCTGCTCTAATTTGTACTCTATTCATTGTATATACTATTGTATTCACTACTTCTCTCCAAAATGTCTTTGCCAAATCACCTTCAAATTACATAGCTCTAGCTGCTTCAGTTAGTGATCTCTTCCTTCTTTCTACAATACCATTTTGTTCAGGTGTTCTAGGGGCTGATAACTATCTCTTAATACCATTCACTTCACAAAAATTGTTAAACTCTTTAGATGTAAATTGTCCACCTCTATCAGATCTCAAACATTTAATCCTAATTCTTGATTCATTCTCAACTTTATTCTTCATGACCTTAAACTTATCAAATGCTTCATATTTTTCTTTAAAAAATGCAATACACATCATTCTTGTAAAATCATCAACAAGAATCATAAAATACCTTTCTCCATAGAATCCTCTAGTCCTAGTAGGACCGCTCAAGTCTGTATGAACAATCTCCAACTTTTCTGTAGATGTGAACTTCTTGCTAGGAAATGAACTCCTTTTCTGCTTAGCCATCACACATTCCTTTCAAATCATGTTAGTAGGCTTCATAATCTTAGGTAAGTCTCTTACTGCAAGTGTAGAACTCACTTTGACAATATTATCAAAGTTTATATGACAAAACCTTCTATGCCATAACCAATTGTCATCAATCTTAGTCATCAAGCATTTCATCTCAGTAGGGTTCAACTGAAATACATTATGTCTGGTTCTAGATCTAGTTCCAATTAGATTTCCATCTTTATCCTTAATCACACAAGTTTTCTCAGTAAACCAAACTTGATATCCTTTATTCACTAACAATCCAACACTGAAAAGATTATGTTTCAATCCATCAACAAAGTAAACATCATCAGTATTAGTCTTTCCATCAAGAGTAATAGATCCTATACCTTTAATCAAACAAGGTGCATTGTTACCAACTCTAACAACTCCTCCATCATAATTGTTAAACTTTATGAATTTTCCTTTATCACCAGTCATATGATGTGAACAACCATTGTCTATAATCCAATCACCTTTCTTTTCAACTTGGGAAACTAAAGCTTTTTCTTCTTTAATATTAGATTTAGAATTTTCTTCCTTAATTTCTACAAATCCTATGTTATCAAAGTTATCATTATCACTGTCACTCAAATGTCTTTCAATTCCTACCTTGATTTCTTCATCATTTGCATAATAGAAATTCTTTAGATCTTCTAGGCTTAAAATTGTTCCTATACTTCTTAACTCTCTTAGGACACTTAGATGCAAAATAACCATATTCTTGACATGTCCAACATTTAAAGATTTTCTTACCATTTGGTTCTCTTTTCACAAGCAAGGTAATACCTTCTTCAATGTTATTATCTTCATCAGATTTGGATCTTCTACTGCTGGCATAATCTCCATTCACACTAGTACTTCTAGACAAAGTAGGTCTGATGCTAAGAGCACTGAATGCCATCTCCACTCTAGGTAGTTCTCTTGATAATCTAAAATTCATCTTTGCTACTTCCAATCTTCCAAGAAGAGTCTCTCTTGAAAATTTTGGTGTACAAGGTATCACTTGTTCAATCATTTGTGTAGTCTGCCTGAATACCGGTGTCAGTGTTCTCAAAATCTTCCATATTACTTCATTCTCTATCTTTTCACCTCCACAAGACTTTATTCCTACAATAATTTCTAACATCCTACCAATATAGCTTCTAACAGATTCATCTTCCATCATTCTTATGTCTTCAAATGCACAAATCCAATTATGTAACCTAGCTTTCTTTGCATGTTCATCACCTTTAAAAGTAGAATGTAAAACTTTCCATATATCATGAGATTTAGTTAAACCTTTTACCTGACTGTATTCATTCTCTAGAAGTGCTGATAAATGTACTTATCTTGCAAGTATGTTACACATAAATAGATCTACCTCATCTTTGCAACTTGTTTCAAGATTGTATTCTTCAATTATAGACCTTTCATTCTTTGTAATCAACCAATAACCTAGTCCTAAACACAAGAGATGTGTCTTCATCTTTTCTTTCCAGCTGTCAAAATTTACTCCATCAAAATTACGGCTTTCTTTCCTAAAATTCACCATAGATCTCCTTAAGTTGTTAAACTTCTCTTTCAAGGACCCATTGCTCTGATACCAATTGTTAATAAGTAAAGACCACCAAGATAACTGAGAGGGGGGGCTGAATTAGTTATCTGATAATTAAACCATTTATCATCATTAAATTCAATATCAACTTCAACATCTTTAAACCATATAATTAATGTAGTGACCAACCATAGAAGGATAATCATACACAATGACACAATAACACAAGATATGTTAACTAGGGAACCTCTTGATCAAAGAGTAAACCCTGGTGGGAATGATGCCCAAAAAATGATGTACTAATATGAAAGTTCCTTGTTAGAGGATGGACCCTATTAGGAGTCTTATGAAATACATTCAGTATTTATGAATCTCTATTAGGAGATTTTGAATCCCTGTTAAAAGATTCTAACCCTGTTAGGAGTTATGGAAGACAAAAGGACCCACTGCCCAAATAGCTTCAAGGCAAGATCTCTGAACTCACTATCTAATAGATCTTAGGATTATTCAATAGAATAATATGAAATATGTTACCTCCTTCACACGGTGCCAAAACCACACTCTCTTCTACACAAGATCACAAATCCAGATCTCTGTACTTTGCAAGTCTTCCTTCATTACTAAATTAGCACTTTTCTTCACTTCATGCATACTTTCGCATTACAACTTTCATAATTTCATATCACAACTATTAAAATCATCTCATATAAAAAGAAAAACATTCCTTCCTTTATGCCACACTCAAATAATTACAAATGAGTTGGCATGCAAATAAAAAATAATAATTTCAACACACTACATCAAAATTACATAAAATTGTCGGCTTCTAGATACAATAACTTTCGAATCATGTGACCTAAAAGTTTGTGTTGTGAACCACATCACCAAAAATGAGTCTCAAACTTCCCTTTAATTATGCAGAATCAGATTCCATCTCGATTAGGATATATCCTCTGATTACCAAAAACTGCTACACAGGAATACTGCCAGAATACTCCTTCCACCAAAATGCTTATAACTTTCATGAATAAATGAATTTATTTTTGCACTCTTAACCATAGGATAATAATAGACCAAAGAATATACCATCAACTATGCATAACTCAATCTCTAATATAACATGTGCACAAAACAAAATTGTGCCTGCTTCTCTCCTAAACTGTAGAATATCACTGTGTTGACATCAATGACAATCATAGTCATGAATGCAACAACTACTGCTACATAATAACTGCCAAAGGCTTCAGCATTCATTCCTAACATAGATCTTGTGTCAAACTATAGGCCTATAGGTAACTAACTATGGAATGGTTCTCAAACCCTTGTAGGTATCATGTACCTCAATGAAACCAAGATTTAATGCAATAGCCCTACTTGCATAGAATGAGTATGAAAACCAGAGACCTATCCTAACAACATAAAGGGAAAGGGTGGAACTAAATGTAAATGATTTAAAGATGGGTTTGAAAGGTTTCCTAAGATAACCTAAGTCTCTCAAAGACCAGTGCCTTATCCAAAGGGCCACAAAGTCAAATACCCTATTGCAATAGACAACTATGAAACAAGAAAGCAATAAATTCAATGTGTTGATGCCTAACATCAATCACACACCATGACCAAAACTCACTTCAACAACCCACTTGTGTATCCAAGTATGTTATTACCCATCCAAAGGCTTTTAACCCTCCCCTTAGAAGAGACCTATAAATAGATAACACATTAACTAGCATCCACTAGAAGACAAGCATGACATATCTTTGACACCTCAGCTCATACATACATGAAAACTAATCCTAAACTAGTTATCTCTGTGAAGACAACTCTATTGTAGACACATAGGAATTACAATAGAAAAATCAAACATACTTGATGTATTCACCAATGAGTTTAAAATTCAAATGGAGATAGCTTGGTAACAATAAGAATAAATTGAGTCCTCATACATAAGACAAATCAATTACAATATGTATTATATTCTCTGAACCAAAAAAGGAAGAAAGAACACCCTATATGCAGAGAGAAGGAGAAAATCTACAGGACAAAACCTTTCTTGGAACCAAAAAGGAACCCTTAGGAACCAAGATTTTAGAACCCTTACTCTATCAAAACACACACCCCTTATACCCCTAGTCACCTTGGAATCCTCAAAGAGGATGCATCAAGCTTTGGGTGACTAGGGTTAGGGTTCCAACTACCCAACCAAAAAAAAATTACATCAAAATTTATTATAGGGGAAGAGACACAGGCAACTCAGAGAAAATAAATCTCAAACAGATTTGCAATCATGAAAATCTATGAGATCAACATAGTAAACCAAGGAATTGCCATGAAAACCAATCAAATCGGCCACCTGCAAACACTTTTCAAGAAAAAAACTACACTTCACAGTACAACAGAACCCCCAGCAATCGATCATGCCACCCCAGACCACACTGCAGCAATAGGCACCACTGGTTCCACCAAATCCGACCGCTAAAACAATAAATTTTTGTCCTTCCTGTCATGAAAAACCCTCAAAAAATTCAAATTCAAACTACAATGGTAATGTCAAAATTTTTAAAATGCAACCGTTAATCTTTTCCTTTTCCTGATAGATCGGGTGGCTTATATTTAATCTCATAATAGTTGTGAACCCTTCTAAAAAGTCATCGGTCCAGTCAACACACCATAGCCAATAAAAATCTAACACGTCAGCTCTGCGTAGCAGACAGGAGCCACAAAGTATAAGCCTTTAATCGAATGGTCATTACATGATCACATGGCCTGAGAAGATTCCATGCAATCATGCGATAGCCATAGCTCCTGCCACACTGTTAGCCCCTTTGAAAGATTTAGGCCCACTGACAAATCCTAATCACCTTCTTGCTTGACCAATGAGGAACTGCCATATCACGTACATGTAGCAATGGACCCACCTTACTTTATCACTTCTAAAAAAGGTGAAATCTATAGCCAACGCATAATCTCAAACCTTTGACACATCTCATAAGACCTTACACCCTTCGTAGATCTCCTGCAAGTGTCCAGACCCTCTAACAAGTCAAAAATTCAAACCCCACTGACAACTGCCATCGTATTATATCATGGACCAATAAGAGATCGCCAACTATGCTTACATGGTAATTAGGACCCATTGTCTGAAGCACCGCAACCGTGGAAGAATCAACAACCATCGCATGATCTCATGCCTCTGACATAGTCTATGAGAAGATGTGCCCACCGTCAAATTGAGATGGTGTCAGAGAGACTGGGCCCAAGAAAAATCAAGTTGAAACATTAGGAAAAATTTTAGCGCAGGGACTTAGGAAGAATTAAACCTGCCAGACTCCAAACTTAGGAAATATTAACTGGGGAGACATAGGCATAGCGGTAAATATTAAAGGGGCCCAAAAATTAAACCTTAGTCACAAGATCACATAACATGAAAAAGGCTCATGCGATCATGCAACAAAGTGGTCAACAATTAGCACATGTGTTATTTGGATTTTAAGTGACAAGAAAAGGTAATGTTAAAATATAACAGGGCTAGGGAAAATTAGGGTTTTTCCATGCAACGACTAGTTTTTTGAATATTTGACAAGGGTTTTAGCTAGAGACATGAAAAATACTGCAGAGGCCAAGGGAAAGATGATGAAGCCATGAAATTTTTTGCATGTGCTAACAGTAGCTCTATCTAGGGATGTATGCCTCCTGTAGGCATGGTAAAAATTCTAATCTCTGGGAAAAGTAGACCACCCACTAGAGAGAAAGAAGGAAACTCAAAAACTAGCAACCAATCTAGGGAGATAGAAAAGGGAGAAACACAAGAGGGAAGGAAAAATATTTATAGAAATTACAATATTTACAGAAGGCTCAGGGCCCCAAAAATTTTGATCAGTTTTTGCCTCTATCAAACAAATAATTTTCATCTCCATTCAATAGAGGAAAAATGAAATTACATTTTTCATCCAACCTTCCAAAAACATTGTGATCCCTATTCAGCACACTATATAAAAAATGATCACCATACTCACCATCACTCAGCAAGATAGGGCCATCAAGTTGCCATAGATGTTGATCATTTTGTGACATCAAAATGTCACACTCTTCACTTTCACTATCATCCTGAAAAAGAAAACACTCCTTTTCAATCTCATGGATGAAAACATCAGCATACTGGTTATTAGTCTACAATGAAGAATAAACCCTTTCTATCTCTTTGCTTTGCAAACTAATATAGAACTCCTCAAGACAAAAATTTGATTACATGAAAATGGAAGCAACTTGCTGATCAAAAATCACATCAGCATCTTCTAGAAAGGAACAAGCATTGTCAGTTAATGACTCATTATTCATTTGCAAATATGAGAAAACCCCTTCAAATTTACCACATTCTCCAGCATCAAAATATAAACAAGAACCACTAACATTAGGCTCTTGAAAAACTAAATCCACACTAGTACACATATCATCATACTCATTAAATATGACATTATCAAATTCATTACAATGATATGTACTATCCACTTGCATATCAAAAATGGGAGAAAGAACCTCAATAGAAGTTTCACACTTCATGCCATCATTTATTCTTTCTTCATCAAAAATAATATCTACCAGGCATGGAATTTTGGAAACATATTTGGGAGTGCACCTCTGAAATTCTACATCCAAGAGCTCTGAAATTTGCTCACTACTTAGTAAGCATTGAACTTCACATTCTATCTCATTGGTCTCACTAAAAATTCTAAAAACATCATCCTCATCTGAGACAGGAGCTAAAATTTCTTGTGTTACAATATCTTGTGCAAAGTCATCATTGTAGGAACTTACATCTATTGCAGATTCATCTTCTATCTCTTGATAACCATAAGTTCCATTATCAACATTAGCATCACAAGACTCATCCTCCACAAATGAAGCCATCCATCCTTTAACATTTTCTAGTGCTTCATTCCTAAAGGATGCAGACCAACTGACTGACTCAGGTATATCAAGTTCTAAGAACATTTCAGCATATTGGAATTCTTGAAGCTCAATACCCATAAAAAACTCATCACAAGCTACAATAAATTTCTTATAGTATAAATGGGATGACTCCCCTTTTCTTTCTCCTATTGTACATCTCAAAATTTTTATGCAAGTCTGCTAGATTTTTTGACTCATCAAATAAATACCTCTTTCTCTATTAACATTTCTAAAATCTGACAGAGAACTTTCAAACCTAGAAACATCATCTTGATTTATCAAGGTTGGAAACTCCATTTTAATATACTAACAAAGCAATGCAGCTTGTTCTCATGACAACACTTCTATCCAAATTAATGCAACCATTGACCTTATTAAACCTCAACATATTTTTGATACTCTTTATAACAATCAAAGCTTCTATCTAGAAATATGATCAAACTTTAAAAATTAATTTCCCCTTTTCAATGATGACTTGTTCACCTAATTAGGGACTATTCTTGCTTGATGAAATAGGATTACCTGGAGATGTTGTGAATGCTGCAAAATATTGATCTGAAGTCTCCTCCAGATCACCTTTCAAACCTAGCAAAGTCACCATCTTGTTGGGGTACTTTTTCCCCAAAGGTCAGATTGACATTAGGATTGACAAGGCCACTGTCATATTCACTCAACACTCCAAATCTGACAAGGAAAAAGGCCAACTGACAAGGATCAAAGAGAGATCCTTCTACACTTTGAGCCCCACATCACTCAGGTGGGTACACCTCTTTTGCACACACATACTGCTTGTGTCAAACTATAGGCTTGCAGGTAACTGACTGTGGAATGGTTCTCAAACCCTTGTAGGTATCCTATAGCTCAATGAAACCAAGATTTAATGCAATAGCCCTACTTGCATAGAATGAGTATGAAAACTAGAGCCCTATCCTAACAACATAAAGGGAAAGGGTGGAACTAAATGTAAATGATTTAAAGATGGGTTTGAAAGGCTTCCTGAGATACCCTAAGTCTCTCATAGACCACTGCCTTATCCAAAGGGCCACAAAGTCAAATACCCTATTGCAATAGACAAATATGAAACAAGAAAGAAATAAATTCAATGTGCTGATGCCTAACATCAATCACACACCATGACCAAACCTCACTTCAACAACCCACCTGTGTATCCAAGTATGTTATTACCCATCCAAAGGCTTTTAACCCTCCCCTTAGAAGAGACCTATAAATAGATAACACATTAACCAGCATCCACTAGAAGACAAGCATGACATATCTTTGACACCTTGGCTCATACATACATGAAAACTAATCCTAAACCATTTATCTCTGGGAAGACAACTCTATTGAAGACACATAGGAATTACAATAGAAAAATCAAACATACTTGATGTATTGATCCATGAGTTTAAAATTCAAATGGAGATAGCTTGGTAATAGTAAGAATAAATTGAGTCCTCATACATAAGACAAATCAATTACAATATGTATTATATTCTATGAACCAACAAAGGAAGAAAGAACACCCTATATGCAGAGAGAAGGAGAAAATCTATAGGATGTAACCTTTCTTGGAACTGAAAAGGAAACCTTAGGAACCAAGATTTCAGAACCCTTACTCTATCAAAAAACACACCCCTTATACCCCTAGTCACCTTGGAATCCTCAAAGAGGATGCATCAAGCTTCAGGTGACTAGGGTTAAGGTTTCAACTACCCAACCAACCAAAAATTACATTAGAATTTATTGCAGGGGAAGAGACACAGGCAACTCAGAGAAAATAAATCTCAAAAAGATTTGCAATCATGAAAATCTACGAGATCAACATAGTAAACCAAGGAATTGCCATGAAAACCAATCAAATTGGTCACCTGTAAACACTTTTCGAGCACAAAACCACACTTCACGGTACAACAGAACCCCTAGAAATGAATCATGGCACCTTGGACCACACTACAACAATAGGCACCATTGGTTCCACCAAATCTGACCGCTAAAACAATAAATTTTGGTCCTTCCTGTTGCGGAAAACCCTTGAAAAATTCAAATTCAAACTACAACGGTCACGTCAAAATTTTTAAAATGCAACCGTAGATCTTTTCCTTTTCCTTGTAGATTGAGTGGCTTACATTTAATCTCACAATAGTCACGAAGCCTTTTGAAAATTCATCGGTCCAGTCAGCACACCATAGCCAATAAAAATCTAGCACATCAGCTCTACGTAGCAGACAGGACCCACAAAGTATAAGCCTTTAATCGAACGGTCATCGCATGATCACATGGCCTGAAAAGATTCCATGCAATCATGCGATAGCCATAGATCCTACCACACTGTCAGCCCCTTCGAAAGATTCAGGCCCATTGACAAATCCTGATCACCTTCCCGCTCGACCAATGAGGAACTACCATATCATGTACATGTAGTAGTGGACTTGCCTTACTTTATCGCTTCTGAAAAAGGTGAAATCGATGGCTGGCGCATAATCTCAAACCTCTGACACATCTCATAAGAACTTATGCCTACCATAGATCTATTGCAAGTGTCAGGACCCTCTAACATGTCAAAAATTTAGGTCCCACTAACAACTGCGAATGTATTATATCATGGACCAATAAGAGACCACCAACTCTGCTTACATGGCAATTAGGACCCACCATCTAAAACATCACAACGATGGGAGAATCAACGGTCATTGCATGATCTCATGCCTCTGACATAGTCTATGAGAAGATGTGCCCACTGTCAGATTGAGATGGTGTCAGAGAGACTGGGCCCGGGAAAAATCAAGTCCAAACATTAGGAAAAATTTTAGTGCAGGGACTTAGGAAGAATTAAACCCGCCAAACTCCAAACTTAGGAAATATTAACTAGGGAGACATAGGCATAGTGGTAAATATTAAAGGGGCCCAAAAATTAAACCTTAGTCGCAAGATCACATAACATGAAAAAGGCTCATGCGATCATGTGACAAAGCGGTCAACAATTAGCACATGCGTTATTCAAATTTTAAGTGATAGGAAAAGGTAATGTTAAAATATAACAGGGCCGAGGAAAATTAGGGTTTTTCCATGCAACGACTAGTTTTTTGAATATTTGATAAGGGTTTTAGCCAGACACATGAAAAATACTACAGAGGCCAGGGGAAAGATGATGAAGCGATGAAATTTTTTGCACATGCTAACAGATACCATGTTAAGGTTTTAGGATCGGTGCAAATGTAATAGCACTATCTCATTGTGTAGGCTATGTGTGTTCCAAATGCAACAATCTCACTTGTTTATATTGGGAATGAGGCTATGAGAGACATGTCCTTTCATGGGATATGTCTATTAATTTTTTAATGTTTCATTAATTAATCATATATTAGAATAATATACATTTGAATAATATCTATGTGGTGCGGGACCCAGTTAGTACATTTTGATATCTATGTATTGTAGCCCATTTTTGATACTGTGCTCCAGTAGCACCCTCCTCTTTTTTACATGACATTGTTTCCATATAAATATATATATTATTAATCAATATCTAAGTATTACATGTATTCTAAGTGATCATACAACTGAAGCTACAAACATTAACACTGATGATAATATGATAATATTAATATTATAAAAGGTGAAAACTAAAACAAAAAATGAAACATAAAACTAAAATTAAAAACTAAAATAAAAAATGAAAATAACATTCAAATGAAAATGTTGAAACTTCAAATAAAAAGCAAAAATTTGGGCGGGAGAAAATTAGATATCCGATCTATAATCCAATCTTTAATTTTTTATCTAATACACAATTAGACTTATGCATTGTAATTTATCTTTGGCCATGTGTACTGACACCCAAGCTTACTCAAAAGTCAACACACTTTTTAGTGCATTTTTGGATGAGTGCAAAGGAGATTTTTTTCTCATCGCAACATTTTGGCATACCATGATCTTGCACATACTCGTACATAGTACTTAATTAGAAGATGTACCTAAATTTTATTATACAATATTTTATTCTTCAACCTCTGCATCCATCATGGTGTACTCAGTGTTCTCTTCTAAAATTATTTTTGAATTCAATGCTCCAACATTATTCAATTTTTAAATTCTTTCTCCTTTTTCTTGTTGTTTGTTTTTCCTCTCTATTTTTTGTAACCTCCTCAGCTATTAGAACCTTCCTTTGCCTCTTTTTGTGTTTCTTTGATCAAATGTTTGCACCAAAATTTTTATTGAAATAATTCTCTTCATGTCAAATCCAAAAAAAGATAGGAATTTAGAGAATTTTAATTCAAATTATTCTTTTTGTAGTGTAGATTAGATAAAAAAATGATTGAATAATCATCAATCACTAAGAGCAGGCCCACAGTCCTAATTTTTGTCTACAACTGGTATTTAAGAAATAGGCACCCATCATTTAAAATAAATGGGTGCCCATTTTTGTTTCATGGTCCAAATAGAAATGGGCACCAATGTTTTGAATTTCAAAAAATAAGTGCCCCTTTCTTAAAAATAGGAGTAGGAAACATACCGTCGCCTTGGTTTTTAGTTTGTAACAGGCTTGGTTAAACCAATCATATTCTTTGGCATGATAAAACATGGTGAAGCCACTAGAATATAAAATTTCTTCCTTGTCATAATTTTTTGGAGGCCTTCTCAAATAAATTTTTTGATGAAATGAAAACCCATTATAGATCTTCTTGTACAAATTATAAAAGTATGAATTTCATAGTGATATGAATAATTTTAGTATTTTTAGAATATTTATTAATCCAAAGTGGTACCTAAACTTGAAATAGTAAGGTTAACTAAAATTTTAATAACATTTTTTATTTTATTTAAAGAAAAAAATGAATTATATGACATCAATCTACATACAATTTTCATCAAGATTAATTTTTTTGGAAAAAAGGGTAGTCTTAATCAAATTATATTAGTTGTATAGAAAAAGGTTCAAAAATATACTTTGTACAATCAGTTAAAAATCAATTAAAATAAATATCCAATAAATAAAAGCGAAAATATTTTCATCAATATTTTGTGTTTTAGGTACCTTTCCCTAGAAATAATCACAAAATTAATTTATTTACTTCATGTTATCTCTAATTGAGCATTAAATGGATTGTCATTAGTATTAATCAGTTATTCGGTCCATAAAGGTTGGAAAAGGAGACAAACAAGTTAGTCGGTCAAGAAGACAAAGCCTTTACACCCAACAAAGTGAAGGAAAAACTCCAAGTTAACTGAATATATCTTTGACCGAGAACACTTGTCGAGCGTTAGGAAATGAACAAGTACCAAGCTAGTGGTAACCAAGCATTCATACACACCAAGCACTAGTAATTACAAAACAATGAATGTAGTGATTACTGGATAAATTAGGAAATGACATAGTAATTGAGAATGACACATACATATATGCAATGGTTTAAACCGATCAAGAAAATCATTTACCAAAATCAAGACAATATTTAATATAGATGTAATCATTAAATTTCATGATGATTCTTGTGTAAGATTCAATCTAGGTTATTTTCTTACACTGTTGATCTTAGGTTTTCTAAGATATTGTAAACCGTAATTAGTTCAAGATTATTTGATATAAATTTTTAAAGATGTCATTATGATCATGTATCATGAATGAGTAGTCGTACTATGGACATCACGATATCAGTCATAGGGTTTAAGATAGAAGTTTTATGAAAGGGAATAATCAGTTTTATCACAACACATATAAGGTTGCCAAGCATGATAGAAGGATATATACATCACAGTAAGGTGATATTTATTTGATATTTTAGAGATATAAATCAGACAATATTGAGTTTTTATTTATAGATACTTTTTTTTATCCATTTAACCATTATAGAAAAATTAAATCTCTTAATAGAGTGAACTTAACCATTCTTATGTAAATTTATTAATTGAGTACACATGCACATTGTGTTGTGAAAATCCTTTAACTAGGTAGATCTACTCAATCTTTTGTTACTCCTAATAGGGTAAGATCAATAGAAGTGATAAAAAATTGTAGCTTTAACCTACATACTTTATTGCTGTAGCAGTGAAGATTTGTGGGTGTCATCCCCACCATAGTTTTTACCTTCTCATGAGGATTTATGCATAACCAAAATATCTATGTCATGAGTATGAATTTTCATGGATGATTTATTTTTTAATTTACATGCACTTTACATTTAAAGCTACTTGAATGTATGTTTCTAAAAATGGAATTAGTCGGTTATTTAACATCTACTATTAAAAAGTGTTATTGATAAAATTTTTGAGGATACTGATTCACCCCTCCCCTCTCAGTACTTATGTTTCCATAATCCCAACAATTGGTATCAGAGCTAGAATTCTTGTTAAGGAAGTTTAACCACTGAAGAGGAAAATATCTAAGGATGGAAAGATATAAGTTGGACAAGACCATTGAAAATCAAAGGTTTCAAATGAAAATCTTTATTAAATAATTCAAGGAAGCCAAAGAAGAACTAAAGAAGTTACTGATCAGAAGGAATGATATGGCAATTCGGTGCAATGAGACTGATTATCATGAAGAAGAGATAGATGAACCTTTTGAGACATCTGGATCTAGATCTGGTAGTATATCTGATGCATCTGAAGGAACAATATCTGATTTATTTGAAAAAAATCAACATCTTATTGAATAAGTCAAAGCTCTACAGATCAGTCAAGAGACACAAATGGTTATGATGGTTGATGTAATGAACAATGGTAGGAAAGTAGAACAAGAAAGAAACTTTGCTATTGAAGATAGGAGATAAATAACTGAGAAGCTACAAGAGAAGGAATCTGAGATACCAAGACTTACTGAGCATCATTTTGAAATTTCCAATCAGATGGTTGTCATACGTCAGGAAGTCAACCGAGTAAACAGTGAGCTTACAAAGAAACTAGAAGACATCAGTGAACTAAGAGAAGAAAATGAAAGATTGAAAAATGAGGTCAAAATGAAACAACATAATGTGATGATCAAGAAGACTGGAGATAGTACTAAAAGAATGGATGAATTTCTGATAAGTCAGAAAAGACTTGGCAACACAACTAGTCTAGGCTACACCGAGCAATGAGAGTCATTAAGACAAGCTAAAAAGAAAAATGCCTACACTAACCAAGGGACAAAGAAGATATCATGTTGTCATTGTGGGAAACTGGGCCACACATCTAATGTTTGTAGGATCAAAGAAAAAGGTATTCGGTATGTGCAGGATCATGGTATCCAAACTATGGCCTTAAGTGACAATGAAAAATTAGAAAATCAGGGTTAGTCAACTTGTTGTAAAAATTTGAACATCTTACGAACCTTGTGTGAAAAATTTGTAATAATAGAATATGTAGGAAATTGAAGGTAGTTTCTAAACTAATAGCCCTTTTTTTGAAAAAAAATTAATCTAATTGTTCAAAAAAATTTATTTCAATGTAGTACTACGAAAATTTTAGGGAAAAAATAAAAAAAGTACGCGTATGTTTGACCACCTTAATCATAATCAAATGATGATATATTTTCCCAAGATTCTAGATATAAGTAGTAGACTCATGCTTGGATGTGATGTATATTTTTTTGTAATTTTTCCCAAATAAATAATTAATTATGAATTTTCTGCTACAACTTTTTTAGAATAAAAAAAATCCTTGTGTCTGACCACCTTAACTAATTCTAGACTTTATAAAATTGAAAATTTTATTTTTTCTTATAGTAGCCGAAGCATAGAAGGTAACACATATTTTAGATTTCAAAAAGGTTAAATGGTTTGAAAGTTATAGTTATTTTTCAATCAATATGTCAATTATGACTTTAAAGATAACTCAATTGAAAAATAAGTAATAATTACTTACTGAACTCAAAATTTGATAGCAATTCTATTGATGGAAAGCTGGTAATGTCTTTAAGAAACCCTTTTTGTTTCATGAATTTTGGGTGAAAAAATAGTAGTCAACTATATGGTTGAAGTCTCGATATAAAAAACAATTAGCTAAACACGTCTAATGGGTTGGCCATTCATGTTTGGCATTGCCCAAGGAAAATACCAAGCCTAATTGGATATCCAATAACATCGAATATCCAAAAAAAATTAGATATCCTATAATATCAGATATGTGAAACTTCTCGCCTATTTCTAAATTTTATTTGGACTAGTTTTTTCAATTTCAAGTTAGATATTAAATTATATTTTTTTATGTTAATATGAATTCAATTGAGCATTTTTTCAATTGTAAGTTATATATTTCATTTTTTTTAATATTAATATTAAATAATAATAGCATAGAATTAGTATTATAATATAATTTTTTATATTAGTATGTATTATATTATTATTAGTTATTTCTTAATCGTATAATAGTATAATATTAACTTATTAAATATTTATATTATATTTTCAATATTATACCTAAGGGAGAGAGAGAGAGAGAGAGAGAGAGAGAGATTTCTTTGAGAATTATTTTTAGTGGGTGCAAGAAAATAATATTGCTATGGCTAGACATGTCATTTGGTTAGATAACTACATAGGTCAATTCATAAATGCTCGTATGTTTTATTGTCTATGTAGAATGCATGTAGAGAGAGGTGTACCTTATATTTGGAGTTTTTTTGAGGTCAGTCATGGAAAAGGGGAGCATAATGGAGAAGGTGCATGCATAAAGAGAGCTCTAGTTAATGAGCAACTAAGGATTTTAGGTGTAGAAATCATTGATGCTCGTTCTATTGTTGATTGGTGTACTTCAACATTGTCATAGGGGGACTCTTGATTCAGCGGTGCATAGATTCTTTTCTTCGGTTGAGTTGGGCACAATTGGATATAGGTTGGATTGTCCAACTATGAAAGATTCTTCAAAAATACATTCATTTCAAAGCTCAGATGCTAGTACATGGACCATTTGGACATGAGAGTTGCCTTTTTATTGTTTGAGTTGTCTTTAGTGGGATTGGGATTAGTGTGAGTCACATTAGCGGGTTGATACATGGGTTCCACAATATCTCACTCCTTTATCCCTCATAGTCTCTGTAATAAATGATGACATGGATTGTTGACTTGACTAAGACCATCTTTCAGATCTTCTACAACCAGGACATGTTTTTACATTGGTCAATGTTAAGTTGTTGAAACATCAAGGAAAACTAAAGACAAAGGAACTTTGGAATATTAGTACTATTGATCATGAAGCAATATTGAATACCCTCAAGTAGAGAGATGACCCTTCAGGCACAGTTTAGTAGGTAAGTTCAACTCAAGTTGCAAGGTTTTCTATGTTTATTTTGATTGCGTTCAATAAATTAATTGCATTTTTTTCTTTATTTGTTTGAGCCAATAAACTTGGTTTTGCATGTGGATTGTAAATGTAGTTGGATACATATGTGATAGATATAGAAGATCGAGGTGTGCATTTGATTAGCCCATCTTTTATGATGGTAAAATTCACTATGCATTGTCTAGTCGTGTTCTTTGGTTCATTTAGTTACTTATACATGTTCATAATTTTTTTCTCAACCTATATAAACTTCTTATATTCTCCATTAAAATTTCTTCTACCTTCTGAATGTAGGGATTAGAATGTAGATGTCATCGAGTACCATGTGTTAAACTTATACACTTTAGGAGTGGAAAGGATACTTAGTTTTTATATATAGTTGTGTAATTTGCATATTTAGATACAAAATTTTGTATATAAAAACAAAAATCAAATGTAATGTGCATAGTTAGATGCCAAATTTTGTATATAAAAAATTAGATGCAAAATTAAATGCAAAATTTGAAATATAAAAGAGCCCATGGGGTTGGTTTGCAAATATTAAGAGCCCACATTTGTATCATCTTGATGCCATGTAAAGTGCAAATAATGTGTTTCCTTACTATGAATGTTGTATCCTTATATAATTTTTATTATCTTAATTTTATATCCTTACATTTGTATTGTCTTAATTCCATGTACATTTTTATCGCCAAATGATGTAATAGTTAGAGTCATTGAGTCAAATTGGTCAAATGTATCCAAAGTAAAATGATGATTCCCTAGGGTGAAGGAATAGTGTTCAAGGATTTCATCCTAACACCAAATGGACTATGTCATTAGGTTTGGTTGGGTGGGTAAATGCTATTGACAACCCCATTTCAACCATGAGTCACTAGAACATTTTGGACCATGCCGGACAAAAGTGTCTCCATGGTGCACTAAGCATGATTGGGTAGCGATATTTTAAGGCTCGTATCTCATAACTTGTGAGAGGTATTAGTGATATATGAGATGCTAAAGGACCAAATTTCTAAGGCCTACAATAACCTCTCTCTATCCTAGGAGATTAAAAAAAAATTGAATTTGGCACGCGAGTCTCGCTTGATCCCAAAACTTACAGTGAGGGTCGGGTGAAAGTTGCACCACTAGGTTTCTTTAAAATCATTCATCCCAAAACTAAATGGACTATACCATTAGCTCTGGTTGGGTAGGTAAAATACTAGTGAAAACACCATTTTGACCACTGAGTCACTAGAACGTTCCAGATCATGCTAGACCAAAGTGTCCCCAAGGTACACTAAGTGCGATTGGGAAATGATCTTTTGAGTCTTGTACCTCAGACCCCATGAGAGGTATAGGAGATCTATGAGATGCTAAAGGACCATGTTTTTGAGGCCTATAATAAACTCTCTTCTCCCTTAGATATTCAATTTTTTTTGAATTTGGCACGCAAGTCTCGCTTGATGCCAAAACTTGTGGTGAGGGTCAGTTGAAAGTTACACCATTGAGTTTCTTCCAAACCATTCATCCTAACACCAAATGGGTTGTTCCATTAGCTCTATTTGGGTGGGTAAATGCTAGTGAAAACCCCATTTTGACCACTGAGTCGCTAGAGCATTCCGGACCATGCCGGACCAAAGTGTCCCCAAGGTGTAGTAAGCAGGATTGGGTAATGATCTTTTGAGGCTCGTATCTTGGACCCTATGAGAGGTACATCGATCCATGAGATGCTATAGGACCATGTTTTTTAGGCCTACAATAACCTCTCTCCATTCTAAGAGATTCAAATTAGTTTGAATTTGGCACGCCAGTCTCGGTTGATGTCAAAACTTGTAGTGAGGGTTAGTTGAAAGTTGAACCATTGGGTTTCTTCCAAACCATTCATCTCAACACTAAATGGGCTGTGCTCTTAGCTCTAGTTGTGTGGGTAAAAATTAGTGTTAAATCCATTTTGACCATTGAGTCACTAGAACATTTTGAACAATGTCAAACCAAAGTATCCCCAAGGTGCACTAAGCACGATTGGGCAGTGATCTTTTGAGGATCATATCTTAGACCCTATGAGAGGTATTGGTGATCTATGAGATGCTATAGGACCACATTTTTTAGGCCTATAACAACCTATCTCTATTCTAAGAGATTCAAATTTGTTTGAATTTGGCATACTAGTCTCGCTTGATGCCAAAACTTGCAGTGAGGGTTAGTTGAAAGTTGCACCACTGGGTTTCTTCCAAACCATTCATGCTGACACTGAATGGACTACTCTATTAGCTCTGGTTGGGTGGGTAAATGCTAGTGACAACCTAGTTTTGACCACTAAGTCACTAGAACATTCCAGACCATGCCAGACCAAAGGGTCTCCAAGGTGCCCTAAGCATGATTGTGCATAAATCTTTCAAGGATTTTATCTCAAAACCCAAGAGTGGTATTGATGATCTATGAGATGCTAAATAAAATTTTTTTTGAGGCCTACAATAACCTCTCTCCATTATGGGACATTCAATTTCTTTTGAATTTAGAACGCGAGTCTTGCTTGATGGAAAAACTTGTAGTGAGGGTCAGTTGAAAGTTGCACCACTGGGTTTCTTCCCAACCATTTGTCTTAGCACTAAATGGACTATGCCATTAGGTTTTAATGGGTGGGTAAACACTAGTGACAACCCCATTTCGACCACTAAGTCACTAGAACATTTTGTACCATGTCAAACCAAAGTGTCCCCAAGGTGCCCTAAGCATGATTAGGCAGTAATCTTTCAAGGCTCGTATCTCAGACCCCATGAGAGGTATCGGTGAACCATGAGATGCTATAGGACCATGTTTCTAAGGCCTAAAATAACCTCTCTCCATTTTGGGAGATTAAAATTTGTTTGAATTTGGCATGCCTATCTTGCTTGATGCCAAAACTTGCAGTGATGGTATGTTGAAAGTTGCACCATTGGGTTTCTTCAAAACCGTTCATCCTAGCACCAAATGGACTGTGCCATTAGCTCCAATTGGAAAACCTCATTTACAAAAAAAATTCAATACAACATTCGCAAACATGCTAGACCAAATTGTTCTGAAGGTCCACTAAGAAACATTGCATGTGTTGGCAAGCGTTCTGGTGTGTCAAGAGGTAAAGTAAGCCTTTAAATGGATCCAAAAGGAGACTATTCTAAGTCTTGGAGAGGATTTAAGGAATCCAAAAGGTTATCTAGATCAACCCTTTTTTTCTTGAGTTGTTTGGAGAATTCCGGAGAAAAAGGATGATTTATGAATGGTGAAGGCTACAAGCCTAGAAGGGATATTGGAGTGGATTGGTGGAAGATGAGTTGACCAAAATTGGTAGATTGGTGGAACATAGTAGATAGACCATATTAAGATGCTATATGGTTTTACAATGAAGGTGGAAGACATATTTCAATTTTTTACAAAATGGAGGCTCTAGCTACACTAAGAGGCCTAGAATGGAGTTGGTGCCAAGATAAGCTGGGATGAGAAGTTAGAGGAAGTGAACTTGTTCAAAATGTTAGATGTGTTGATTCTCTAAATTCATAGCACTCTATTTGACCATTGAGTTGAGACTGACTCTTTGAGTAGATTCTAAGATGGTTATAGAATCCTCAAATTGAGTTGAGTTCCATGAGGGGATACTAGAGGGCTCTGCATCAGATAAACATGAATACAATGTAGCACATAAATTTTGAATTCACTTAAATGATGAATTACATGTCTCAACACACATCGCACATAAAGTGTACACATAAAATTTATTAAGTTATGAAGCATACAGGTAGCACATAGATTATAAAGCATGCCACATGAATTCACTTAAGTCATGCACATAGCCTATACACATGAATTTAGGTTATGAAAAATGTACTTGAATATACATGAATCTACTCAAGGCATAAATTTTACACATGAGTACATACACAAGCATATTTACATACTAACAAGGAATAAATGAACACACAATAAACAAATTGGATCGAATATCAAGTTTTATATATATCAAAATGAACAATAATTTTGTACATATTTACATGTCAACATATCTAGATACAATGTGGCATACGCCATCTCAAAATGTGTCATATGACATCTCAAAATAATAAGTTCAACTACCAATGTTTCTAGGACATCCTATTCTACTAGCGGATCATCAAAATATAGCCTCTTTCAAGTACTCTTTGGCTTTGATGGATCCTGCATTCAAACACAAAAGTGAAACCCCAAGTTAGATTAAAATTCAGGATCATAGTCCATAATAATAAATAAAATTTAAACTAAAATTGAACTCTCATATACCTCACCTCTTTGTCTCCTCCCACAGATAGGAGACCTAATATATATCCTTGGTATTGTGGGAACAATGCCACCAATGTCGAATCCAACCTGTATATGTTTGTGAACATGAGATTGATCTATGAGTTATAATATTTAATGTTAAATATTTGGTAGCAAATATATATTTACAAAATAATTGAATTAACATTAAAACTTACCTGTGTTCAACTTTCTTTAGGAAATGTTTCCTAAG
This sequence comes from Chamaecyparis obtusa, assembly GCA_027943335.1. Classification (NCBI taxonomy): domain Eukaryota; kingdom Viridiplantae; phylum Streptophyta; class Pinopsida; order Cupressales; family Cupressaceae; genus Chamaecyparis; species Chamaecyparis obtusa. The sequence continues at coordinate 28,719 of BSBK01010912.1, forward strand.
TCATCAGCGATACAAACCCTTGGCATTCTACCTCCCTCAAACTAATAGTGACCTACAAAAGAGAAATAGTCACTTCATACTATAATAACTTGATAATATTATATATACTTGGTAGTAAAATACACATAAATAAGTTTAGAAATATACATATCATGGGGCTATCACTTTGAATGGATATGCACATGACTCTATCATGACGATAGGGTCTCATGATATCATTAGATGCCACTCTCTATCAAATAAACCATGTAAATTAAAAATAAGTACTCACAACTGACAAGTATACATGTATGCATAAAAAAACTAAATTACTTAATTAACTTTCACTTGTCATTGCTCGACACCTGTAGCCCCTCACATTTCCCCCCGGTGGCAACTGGTGACACCTGCATTAGTATGTAATATGATGATCATAAAAATTAGAAAACAATGTACATATACTATTATAATAATTTAAGGAAACCAATGATTACATTAAAACATATGTATCGTAGAAGTGTCAAGACCAAATGATATGGCCAAAAGTGTGGACCCCTCCACCTATGCCATCTCCTCCTTTGTCATCAACTAAACATAAATGTAACACATAAAAAAACATAAGTGGGAAATTATTATAAAAAAATTCTTCTAAAAATATGAATGATAAAATTTAAATACAATGTAAAAAGTGAACTGTTTACCCTTACCATAACAGTAGGAGTCCATGGCTTTGTATGCCCCTGATGAACATCTTCATGTGGTTCTTTAGTGCCTATAGTGTGTTGTGTAGAATCGTCTACCTCGAAGACATAATTATATGCATCACTATCATTTAGTGCACCTAACCATAGATTCTTGCACATAATACAAGTGTGGGGCAGAGAAACACGTGAGCTCATGGAGGATGTGGAAGGGCCAGAAGCATCAGGATGAGGAGGAAACAATGTCATGATCTATATAACTAGCAAATCACTCAAGGTGTAAATGGCTTGAATAGTTTGTGAGTTGACCTCATAAAAAATGTAAGGATACTACACTATGGGAGGTGGTGAAATCTCAGGAGGGGGGACATATGTGTGGGATATCACCTAGTGTGCCCATGGCTTGTCTTGAGGAGTGCCTAAAGCTACACCCTGGTTTAGTCTCATACTCCAATAATTGGCATTGTGACCGAGCACAAATTCACCATACAATTTTTTAATAAAATAAAATGTGACATCTAGATTTTTGTGAGGTGTTCTACTAAAAACCATCCACTAACGGTCCTAAAAGTTGTCACATATTGTACTATTTGTGCACCATTTAATTGACAACTTGGGTTTTTTATGGTCCACTTTTAGACTGGTTTTAGGATCCACAAAAAGATTACATATGTCATGTGTTGTTATGTTTAGGTTCATGACTTGATCATAGGCAAGCCCATCATCAAATTGGGTGTGCATGGAATCACACCAAAGAAGTGCAGTACTATGTTGTTGTTTAAGTTTCTCCATGTTTTCAATAATTGAGTTAAATGTTGTAAACATGGGGTGCAATGTGGGGATATTGGCATAGGTGGTTTGAAATCCTCTAAATTGTCTCCTATTAGATCTTGTAAATGGTGAGGTTTTGAGAGTGGTTCATCTCCTGAAAGTGGGGGATTATTGGGAGGTGGTTCTGGATTGTTTGCAAGATCATTAGGAGGGTTTTTTGATTGATTTGGATCTATGTCTGATTACAATTAGAACAAAAATTGATAATTATAATTAATTTTTAAAAACAATAAAAAAATCATTTAAAGCCTAATTTTTATATAAAAACTACAAATCTCTATAAAAAAATAATAAAAATAGTAAAAACATAAAAATTGAACTTACCTATAATCTTAAGAAAATCGGATATAGGATTTGATTGGATATCCGAAAGCCTCGAACCGCATTCAATGTTTTCAGAATGAAAAATGTTGAACGTTGTCAGGAAATGTAAATAAAATTTACTAGCAAAAATTGGATATCTAATATTATCAGATATCCAATAATATTTGATATCTGATTACGCCTGTGCTTTGGATTTTGGCTTGGCCAGGTGTACTAGCACCTAGGCCTACTAAAAACTCAACAAATCCATTTGTATGTTTTTGGATGATTGAAAAGTTTATTTTTTCACATCGCCACTTTTTGGCATACCATGATCCTGCACATACCCTATTCCTAAATCCACTCCTAAGTTTAATGGTTACTACTATAACTATAACAAGTATGGATATCAAGCACATGAGCATAAATCAACATTGAATAAGATTCCTAAGAAACCATACTTGGAAAAACATTTTTTCACTTGCAATATGCATGGACACATTTCACAAGAATGCAAGACAAAGATGAAGTAAGTATGGACACTGAAAGAATAGAACAAAGCATATCAACCAAGAAGGAAAGGTAATTCATATACTGGGGATTAAAACACATGGATTAATTGCACCCCATGTGATAGGTATGGACATGTAGCAACAAATTACATGAGGAAGAACTGGAAAGGAAGATCTCATAATCAGACAAATACTGGTATGGCATGTTTACATTGTCACAAGGTCGGTCACCTAAGAAATGATTGTAGAGACCAAGCACCAGAAACACAAGCTAATGAAAATGGTAATACAATTTAGGAAATCATGAGGATAAGGAATCACATGTGGAGAAAAGGATCAAGTGAAAATGATGGATAAAATAATGTAGTCAGTAACACCTCATCCATTAGATTAGGTGACATCACCACCTTGACATAAGTCATAAAAGGTATGTATGGAACTAAATTTCAAATCTATTATATTTATCAAATAGTTCCTTATATCTAGTAATCGAATACCAAATCGGTATGAAACAAGATGCACTATGGGAGTATATGTTTTGAGCTTTAAATATGTATAGTTGGTGTAAGAAAGAATAAGTATGTAATTGATAGTTGGTAACTATTGGGAAGGTTAACCAAGTTATGGTATTAACCGAGTGATATCTTAGTGTTAACGAAGCTTATAATCTTTTGGAGCATAAACTAGGTGCAACTCTTTTTACCAAGTTGTGGTAGGTCAATCATTTAATAGAAAAAATTTGAGTGGTAAATTGAATTTTGGGCTATAAATATGTTGTGGAATTAATCATTTTTCACATTGGGATTACTAAGAATAGAGAGAATTCAACCGATAATTTGAATAGAGAGATTCTAAAATAGTTGGGGGAAAAATTTGAAGGATTTCCAAGCTAGGTATTTATGATCACAAGTTTCAACTCACCAAGCTATTTCATAGCTATTTCTCAAAGCCTTAATTTTAATAATGATGGAATCTTCATCCAAAGCCATGAAATCTAAATCTAGAAATGAGAAGAAGGTTACCCAGATAAAATTCAAAACCTATACTGAGCCTAAATACAAACTACACCCCGTTGTTTCTTCACACCAACTAGCAAAACTAGGATATTCTCGAGCATACCACCTAGGGTTTTTCTAGTTTAGGATATTTCCACATACATTCATTGTAAAATTAGCAAATTAGGGAATTTTTACCTTCAATCCACATTCCAAAAGTTGAATGTGAATGTAAAACTCAAGGATGAGCATACACACTTGGAGGTGAATGATTTACTAAATGCACTACACTTCCTGATGGTATTTAAGAATGAATGGATTAGGGTAGTGTTGAGTCAAGTGCACAAGGGAAAGTTATGGTTGGATGAACCAGTCAAAATGACTAGGGACATCATACATGTCATCACTGGTATGTTACCCCATAAAGGACAAGGTAAAAGCATTAAGGAGTGCACCAAGAGATGAGATTGAAAAATGAACTGGAGCTGAATGGGATGATATAAGTATGAGAATCAACACTATTGTTGATCTTGAGAGGAGACTCAGTGAATATGCTATTAGGTACACTTGATATTTCAATCCAGCTGGGAAAATAGTGTTTGGTGTGGAGCAGTGAATATTGCATATAAGATTGTGAAGAAAGGTTTTCAATTCCACCTCACTGAGCTCTTCTTTAAATAGTTGGATGAAAACATGAGAACCATCAGGTTGGAAAGGACTAATACTTGTAATTTTGGTTTTTTGTTTATTTTCATATTAATCTATGTAGAAACATTCTTTCCCTCAGTCAATAATGTTGACTGGGATACTGAGTGACCAGTCACTTTACAAATCAATGACTTTAATCAAAGATTACGAAAGAATTTTGTTAGCATTATGGATGTATACTTTGAGCAATATAAGGAAAGGATGTATCAAAGGATCAAAATATGAGGACAACTAGTTGAGAAGTATAAGGATGATATTTTTTTCTTAGTGGATAGCGACACCATTCTCATCAAGGCGGTTGAACCAAGAACTAATTGCTTACCCCTATGAGCTATGAACTTGATATTGACTGAGCCTCAAAGTGAATAGAGGCATTATTATCCAAGCCCAAAGATCCAAAGGCAAGTAGGTTTGGTACCTATGAAGAGGCCAAAAAAAGAATAAAAATGGATCTTGTTATAGTTAAAGTGAACAAGAAATTAAAGAATATGATGGATACATTGATAAAGAAATTTGGCGATGAAGAAGAAGAGGAAGAGGAATCTGAAGATAATATCATTGAAGAAGAAATTGAGGAACAATTGATGATTGAGAAAAGAAAACATGATGGGGAGGAGACTAAGACTGATAATGACATACCTACACCAGTCAAGGCCATACGTAAGAGGAAGAAAGAAGAAGCATTGACAAGAGTAAGGACAAGGTGCACAACAGTTGTTTCTCTTCCCTTAAAGAAAGGCATTGTAAAAATTTCTTGGTCAACCCCACCAAGACATATTAAAAGAAAAAGAGAGGTTCCCAAGACACCTCTGAGGTACCTAACAAGAGGATGAAATTGATTAGAGAAAATGATGATGTTGATAAGGATGATGAAGAGGAAGACCAAGATAAGTTTAAATTTGTAGTGAAGAAGAGTTTATCAATTGATTAATTTGTTGAGAGCATAAAGGAAATTGGTAGTCTGGGTAACACCAAATTGAATAGATATGTACATATGTCTACTAAGGACCAAGAAAAGTGATGGGGAAGTCTAACTCACAAGAGAAATCTTTCCATTCTCAAGACCTTTTCTTTGGTCTTCCTAGGGTACTTCACTCTACCCTACCTAGCGGACAATTCATGGTTCCTCTACTCCCACTAGATCTCTCCAACAACCTCAAATTAAATACTCACCATTCCTTCACAACTCCTCTGTGCACCCTTGGAGTCAAACAAGAAACTATATTGCCAAATTATTATTAGTAATGGGAATGGATGTTATCATTGTTCCCCTTTAAATTTTCACTAATCTTGATCAATTTCTTTGGATTCTTGCATCACTTTTTAATCGAGTTCCTAAATCCTAGTTTTAGGCTTTGTAGCCTTTTAATCCCAATTAGGCCTCCTAAAAACTGAAATCTTGGATTTCCTTCCAATTATCCTTAGAAATTGAATAGAGGTAATTTGGAATTACCTCTATATGTGTAAGTGTGTGGGGGAAATGTGAGATTCACTCCTAAATCCAAATTCCCAAAGGAGAGATCCAGTTTGATCAACCAAAAGGTTAATACACAATCGAATCAATTTATAAAGAATATGAAAGAGAGAGAGATAAACCTTATACTTCCCTATAGTTGGATTAAGATTGAAATTTGAAATAATTTAAATACAAGTACTAACCTCAAACTAGGGAAGATCTGGAAAATGTTGAATTTTGATGTCTATGTGTACGTTCTAGAAAATCTAAAACCTATCCCAGACTGGAAATGCCAAGATAGAGAAAACCCAAAAATCTTTCCTTAAGATAGCTCAGCTCAGGTTTGACCCTCACAAAAGGTTAGATACCACATTCTTTATTTGAAGTCTGATTCAAATTTTGTTCGCAGATCCTAGAAGTTGGTTGAAAAGGGTATCCAACTTCACTCTCAAATTTGAAACTCCACACCTGTACCTACAAGAAAAAGAGGATTTTTGTTGTTTGTTTAGGGGGGTTTGCCTTGGTCAAACCCTGGTTTGGAATCAACCTTAATATTGAAATTGAAATGAAGAATGCTAGCAAATAGTAGAAAAGGATCTAACAATGAAGCTATGCAATTCAATAGATATGCAATTGTATTTGAAATGTAAACAAGTATATTGATATGAAAGCTTGAACACAACAATAAATGTAAATCAAACCTCCATGGTTGTCTGCTTGGAATCCACCTTGATAGAATAATGAATAGATCTTGAAGATGAACAAAAGGATCTCGAAGGAAGATCACACCATCATGATGGCTAGATCTAGGGTTTGAATGATAAATCTTGAATGCTTGAACCAAATCCCTTCAATGGCTTGAATTCTTGAATCCTTGATCTTTAATGGAGAACTTGGATGGAGAAGAAGAATTGAATACTTGAATGGAATGCTTGCTTGATCACCTTGAGAGCTTGAGTGCTTGAAATTTCTTGAGTGTGATGAGATATGAAAACATGAGATATCAAAATGAGAGAGGAAGGCCTCCTTTTATAGTGATCTAGGGCACACTCCTCTAGATGGGCCACCTTGGAGAATTAAACCCCAATTAGGTTCACATCTTTAGAAAATATACCTAGATTAAATTCAATTAAAGGATTTATCATCCTAAAACTCGAAATGGCTAACCCAGAGGCGAGAAAATAAATTTCCCGAAAGCTAGAAGCCCGGATATTAAGGATCTTGAAATTTTGGAGAAAGGGGTCAAAGTCAAGATTGACCCTGACCTAGTTAGGGTCCAGCTTGACCTTGACCTAGTCAAGGTCGACCTAAGACATTGACCTTTTTCCCAAGTTGTCTCAGAACCAAATCAAGAGGTCCCAAGGATGCCCAGAAACCTAGAATTGATGCCAAAATAAGAGAGAAGGTCATGAATAGACATAACATCCTATGATTACTAAAATGAAGGCTAGTGGGATCTATTTCTAAATCCTACTTGGAAAATAGAGCTATGGAAGAGGGAAATTCAGGAGAATCCTTAAGATCCTAACCCTAATTTCACCTGGAATGAAGCAGAAAAGAAGTGGAAAGCGAGGAGAAAGCCAGATCAAAGAAAAGACCAATTCAAGGCATCCAATATGACCCCAAACCACTTACTCAGAGGGTTAAACATTCTTAACATGGAAATGCTTCCATTTTAAGATGATACATTAAGCCCCCATTTTAGCAAGAGTATGGATTCGATGCAAACTCTTGGTAAAGGAGAAGATCCTAGTGGATTCACAAAGAGATAAAACAACACTTAGCAAAGGATACAAGCCCCTAGACTAAGGATTCTAACTCAACATACACGCACGAGGGTGTGAAACAATAAAACAAAAAGAATAAGGGTTAACACTAAACAACCCAAATCAATTAGCATAAGAAACCTTGCTAAGAAATATTCCTCATACTAATATCATATTTGGAAAACTATCATAAAATCATAAATGTTTACATAAGAAAGACAAGAGGAACACTATAGACAACATAGCTTCATGATCCTATCCTACTAGCATGAAAGTAGAAAAGAGAGCAAGGAGAAAGTGATTACCTCACCCAGTAAGATGCCCACCTTATTGTGAATCACCCTAGAGGGAGTCTCCTCAGGATTTAGCAACTTATGTGTGTTACCATCGGAAGATTTAGCATATGAATATGTGTCTTTTCAGGATTTAGCAACTTATGTGCTTTACCTTCCAAGATTTAGCATGTTGAAAATAAAAAAGATATAGTACAAGGGAGGCCCTATATATGCCCTCCTCCTTAAAATGGCAAAAACATACTATTTTGTCATGTTCAGGAAAGAAAAGAACAAGGATAAAGCCTTCTTCAGCATCAAGACAATATCCACAAACAACACCCAGTCTAAGCCAAGAAGGTCATAGCTCCTACGAGGCCATGGAAGGGACAAACATAAACATATATCATGTAAGAAGTGAAAAGAAAGTAACCCTTATGAGGGATAGCACACTATTCAGTTTCCAAGGTGAGAGATATATCCACTATGGGAACCCAATGTCAAAAAATAAAATAGGTTGTGGTCAAGGACAAAGATCCTTAATGAAAACCATTAATTTTATGCATGATTGAATGTCACATAATAGATAGATACTGCTTACTCAAGGAAAGAGGTGAATCCTAGAAAGATAGAAAAGAAGGAGATGGCATCCTTGCCCCCCAAGTGTAGGAGAAAGATGGAAGAGGATACTGACTTCACAATGCAAGGAGATATCCTATTTAGCAACAATGTATACCATATTCTTAATGAAAGATATTGACACCAACATCCAAGAATATAGATAATCATGAAAAGGATATGTCACTCATGGAAAAGGATCCTCAAATGAAAGATATCTTATCATCAAGACCCCTACCAAAGAGGAGTACTTTCGATAAAATATCAACTTTCAAAAAGGAGGGAACAAAGATTCAATCACCAAGCCCCCTGCAATCAAGAGGAAGAGGAATCTTTGAAATGAGGGAAACAACTCTAACACCAAAGCAAGGGTGAAAGTTTATAAAGAACATAATTTGCAACATAGAGAAGAGGTGATGACATAGATCAACCACTTCTCATACAATAAGGTTATCCATACTCAAAACATCTGTCAATATAATGAAATAATATTGCAATATAAACAAATACCACTAAGCTAGAGAAAGTCATTCCCTAGACAAAGAGAAAAGAAAGAGGTACCTTGCCCCTAAGAGATAGATACAAGGGATACCTTTGAAAAACAAATGTCTTATAAAATATAGCTTGAAAAGAAAATATAGATTCTATGGATGATTAAAAACATAATGCAAAGCCATAGAAAAAGAAAGGAGAGAAAGAATACCAATTAAGTATCACTAAAAAAACCTAATGGATCCTAAGAGACTGGATGAAAATACACCTCTTGCCCCCCCAGTTATGAGACAAGAGGAGAAGAACATTTATATTATATCTAAAGGAGGGGAATCCCCTATATCAAAATTATGAAGAAATTGTAAAACTGCCCGAGAATGAGATATAATTCCTAAAGCAGCCCATTCTCTAACATATAACTTGAAATGCTTACAATTAGCAAGGAAGTCTTTGTTGCTATAATGAAAAGGACATTTTTATTCATAGAGAGCATCGATTGGCATAGGTATAAATATTTATTTCTTGGAATTCATTAGCTCAACATATACCTTTTTAGCAATCTCTTGATGAGTAGTAGAGTTATCAAATATAGTTGTAGGGAAAAGAGGAGGACAAAGATCCACACCACTTAACTTGACTTGAGATTTTGAACATCCAACACCACATGTATCCATTTTAGAGGGTATCTAAATTGGAAACTTAATACCATGCTCATTAATGCCTAGCCCTAAGCCTTTATAACCTTGTTCAGTCACCATATTATATCCAGTAGTGTATATATCATGTAAAGCTTCTACAGGAGGTGATTGTTTATCATGTTCATGACTAAAGGTTGTATAAGGTGGTATAGTAGGTTTTGAAGAAGTTTCTATACCATTTCCTTTAATATCATCATGAATAAGAGGAGGAGGTAAATCAAAGAAATCTTCCACATCCGCATCCTGCACTATAGCTTGAATCCCATCATAAGTAGGGGAAGAGCGAGGATTAATAGATGGATAATTAGGTATTAGAATAGGAAGATTAGGATTAATATTAAGATTGATAGGATTAGGATTACAATTAGGAAGATTAGGAGATGGTGTGTCATCTACCAAATTCTTCACATAATCTAAAAGATGAATAAGGCTACCACATAAATCCCTAAGAAAAGTTTTAAATGTAGGTAAAGTAGTGTTGTTTAACTTCACAAAATCATAGGCAAGAGCAAAGTGAAGTGTCATCAACATATTAAAGTGAATGATACTCTCATAAACCTCATAGGTATTATAAAGAGATGTTAAAATAAGAGTAATAAAGAACATAGCCATGCACCAAAACATCTTAACAATCTCCATAGTGAAGGCAAGAAATGTTTTTGTATTTTATTGAATATATAGATTTTTTTGGATTTTTGAATGCTGAAATGCAAGAGCATAAACTAGATCAAAAAAGGAAATCTAACACCAAAAAGAAAGAGAGTAAGCTAGTCGGGTTCACCAAAATGAATAGAGAAGGTGAACACACAAGGGAATATAAAGTAAGATCTAACACAATAGAGCATCTAAATCCACAAAAGAAAAGGGGTAAGTATGTCAGGTTCACCAAAATGAATAGAGGTAATTTGAAATCACCTCTATATGTGTAAGTGTGTGGGGGAAATGTGAGATTCACTCCTAAATCCAAATTACCAAAGGAGAGATCCAATTTGATCAACCAAAAGGTTAATACACAATCGAATCAATCTATGAAGAATATGAAAGAGAGAGAGAAACCTTATACTTTCCTATAGTTGGATTAAGATTGAAATTTGAAATAATTGAAATATAAGTACTAATCTCAAATTAGGGCAGATCTGGAAAATGTTGAATTTTGATGTCTGTGTGTACTTTCAGGAAAATCTGAAACTTGTCCTGGACTAGAAATGCCAAGACAGAGAAAACCTAGAAATCTTTCCTCAAGATAGCTCAGCTCGGGTTTGACCCTCATAAAAGGTTAGATACCACATTCTTTATTTGAAGTCTGATTCGACTTCTATTCGTAGATCCCAAAAGTTGGTCGAAAAGGGTATCCAAATTCACTCTCAAATCTAAAACTCCACACCTGTACCTACAAGAAAAAGATGATTTTTGTTGTTTGTTTGGGGGGGGTTTGCCTTGGTGAAACCCCGGTTTGGAATCAACCTTAATATTGAAATTTTAATGAAGAATGCTAGCAAGTAGTAGAAAATGATCTAACAATGAAGCTATGCAATTCAATAGATATGCAATTGTATTTGAAATGTAAACAAGTATATTGATATGAAAGCTTGAACACAACAATAAATGTAAATCAAACCTCCATGGTTGTATGCCTAGAATCCACCTTGATAGAAGAATGAATAGATCTTGAAGATGAACAAAAGGATCTTGAAGGAAGATCACACCATCATGATGGCTAGATCTAGGGTTTGAATGATAAATCTTGAATGCTTGAACCAAATCCCTTCAATGGCTTGAATGCTTGAATCCTTGATCTTCAATGGAGAACTTGGATGGAGAAGAAGACTTGAATGCTTGAATGGAATGCTTGCTTGATCACCTTAAAAGCTTGAGTACTTGAAATTTCTTGAGTGTGATGAGATATGAAAACTTGAGATATCAAAATGAGAGAGGAAGGCCTCCTTTTATAGTGATCTAGGGAACACTCCTCTAGATGGGCCACCTTGGAGAATTAAATCCCAATTATATCCTCACTTTTAGAAAATATACCTAGATTAAATGCAATTAAAGGATTTACCATCCCAAAACCTGAAATGGCCAACCTGGAGGTGAGAAAATAAATTTCCTGAAAGCTTGAATCCTGAAAATTAAGGATCTTTAAATTTTGGAGAAAGGGGTCAAAGTCGAGATTGACCTTGACCTAGTCAAGGTCCAGCTCAACCTTGACCTAGTCAGGGTTGACCTAAGACATTGACCCTTTTCCTAGGTTGTCTTAGAACCAAATCAAGAGGTCCCAGGGATGCCCAAAAATGTAGAATTGATGCGAGAACAGGAGAGAATGTCAGGAATAGACATAAAATCCTATGATTACTGAAATGAAGGCCAGGAGGATCTATTTCTAAATCCTACCTAGAAAATAGAGCTATGGAAGAGGGAAATTTAGGAGAATCCTTAAGATCCTAACCCTAATTTCACCTAGAATGAAGCAGAAAAGAAGTGGAAAGTGGGGAGAAATCCAGATCAAAGCAAAGACCAATTCAAGGCATCCAATATGACCCCAAACCACTTATTTAGAAGGCTAAATGATCTTAACATGGAAGTTCTTCCATTTTAAGATGATACAGAAACCCACTAAAGTAACTATGGATTCTCTATAATTTCAACCTAGGCTCTAGTATTATCTAGGTTTTAAGTTCCCAAGTTGTTTGTTAATAGGACTTTCAGCAAACCCCTAATTTTAGGAGTTTCTAGGGCATGTTATCCAGTTTAGTTTCTTTTTTCCCAACAAGTAGTCTAATTGATTCTTCCCCTCTTCTCCTTGTATGCACCTTTATAGGACACTTGACACCACCCTCTCCACAAAGTGATTGGCTCAAACCAATCCATCTAGCAAGTGCTCTTGCTTTGACACTATAAAAGCTCCTAGCCAAAATACCCCTTTACTCACCTAGGGCATGCTTGACTACATATCTCTCCTGGGCACAAAGACTCCCAAATCCATATTCACATTATTTAAAAATTCCCCTACTTGAATCCAAGTTTCCATTGAATTTCAACCACATGAACTCAAGTGGAAGCCATATTTACATGACTGGCTTTGGACTAGACAACAAACAAGTAGAACTTTAAGAATTTATAAATGACTAACAAAAACACCAAAATTCCAAACTAACTCCACAAATTTTAACTACATAACAAGAATCAATGTCTCAGTTCATTTTTATTAGTCCATTTAATCCATTAAAGGTCTAGATGAAGGCTCTATCACAAATTATAGTCCAGCTCTTATTCTTTCTAAAACACAACCCGTACAATCTAAGGTCCAACCCTTAGATTAGGCTTTTGCTGACCTTAAATAGTTTATCCCCTCATGTTTAAAGCTATCCTAACTCACACAACTCAATCCAAAATCACTCCCTTGGATCCTAAAACACTTAAAAACATCAAAAATACAAATTTTACTCCATTTTGGAGTCTTGGTCAAAGTTTGATGTAATTTGACTTTCTTAGGTCCTAAGCAAACAAACAATCGTAGACCCTATTTGACTAAACCACACACCAAAACCTAACACTCTTTCTTAAATAAACAATCCAAAAAAATTTGGAGCTTTATCTTTGTCCTTATTTTCTTGGTGGTTAGCTACAACCACCTACAAGCTAAAATTGACAAAGATGTTTACTAAGACCTTAAAGTGCTCTTGCACTATTGTCCCCCTACAACAAGAAAATTAGGAAACCTATGGTTTTATGAATTCCAAACTAATGCCATGCCTCTTAAAGTCACTCTCTGCTATCCAAGTAGCCTCTAAATCAGGTTGATGCTCCCATTTTACTAGATGCTCAATATAAATTTTGTTCCTAGTCTTCTTCTTTACTATAGAATCTATAATCTTTTCAACTCGTGTCTTAATATGATCAAGTACCTTGAGTTTTTCCACATCCTTAGTCATATATGTATGATACTTTTCCTCATCCATCTCTGGATCCTTGTACTTAATCAAGTCATTCACATTGAAAATAGGAGAAATGGACATCTCCTTGGGTAAGTCCACTTTGTAGGCATTGGAGCCATAACTATCCAACACCTTGCATGGTTCAATCCTCTTTATCTATAGTTTTCTTGGTATACCCTTCTGTAGCCTAGTCTTGTTTAGGAATACCATTACCAAATCACCTACCTCAAACTATAAGTCTCTTCTCCCTTAATCTTTCTTATCTTTAAGATTTTGATTTTCCTCCATTAGTGTCTTCTTCACTTTCTCATGGACCTCTCTCATAGACTGATCATGTCCACCAATCCCTTCATGGTCTTTTGAGTCTCTGAGTTCTAGTACACCTTTTGGGTGTAATCCAAATACCACTTCAAATGGACTCTTGCCGATAGTCCTGTTTGTACTATGATTGTAAGAAAACTTTTCTTTAGGAATGAATTTCTCCTATCCTTGCCCATATTCATTATTCAAACACCTTAGCAAGTTTCCAAGATCTTTGTTAATTACCTCTTTTTGTCCATCCATTTGAGGATGGTATGCAAAACTATGATCCAAGTGAGTTCCTAGTCTTTTCCAGAGGGTCTTCCAAAAAAGTCCCATAAACTTCACATCTCTATCTAATACTATACTCATTGGCAACCCATGTATCCTTACTATCTCTTTAAATAAAAGGTGAGAAATATGACTGGCATCATGAGTGGTTTTACGAGGGATAAAATGATTCATCTTACTAAACATATCTAATACGACAAATACACTACCCAAACAAGTAGGTGGTCTAGGTATCCCCACCATAAAGTCCATGTTTATGCACTCCCAAGGCCTATTTGGGATGGGAAATGGTTGATAGAGGCCTTCATTTGATGATTTCCCATGTTCCTTCTGATAGACTGCACACTTTTGAACATACCTCCTTACATCCTTCTGCATCTTAGGTGAATACTAAAACCTTTCTACTAGGTCTAGGGTCTTGTTCAACCCAAAGTGCCCACTCAAACTTCTATTGTGCTTCTCTTAGATGAGGTTCTCCCTCATGAACCTCTTGGAAAACATTTTTTTTTATATGTTACTTATTGCTAATGCATTAGGGAATGGTTGATAGATTTAATATGTTTAATCACTACATTTAGCAATGTTGGAGCTGATGTTGTTGTCATTAGTGTATTCTCACTAATATCAACATATATTTCTCTGGAGAGAATAGGCCATTTACTACAATGTATGGACACTATACAGATGCTTTAGAACATGCAAAGTTAGATGAGAGTACATAAATATTTTTTGATCTTATATCTTGTTGGGTGTTCCCTTTGATCTTCAACTTGTAGATTTATACTTTGATGGATAACTTTAATATAACTTTGACTCTATCACCACTCCAAAGTCTATAAGGAAGAGGGCCAATTAACAAGGATCAACAATTATGTCCTCCTACACTTTGAGCCTTAATGCTCAGGTGGGTGTACCCTTGACTCACTTCTCCAAAGTAGTCTCAAAACAATATACAAGCATGTCCTTTACTGACTGATTGAAAGATTTCATCATTTAAATGTGTGTGTGATTGATGATGATGGACTACTTCCAAAGAATAGATTAGTGCCTTAACCCAGGGCAAAGAGTCACTTGATAACATATATCAACTAAGACCTTAAGTCAAACTCACAAGAACTTAGAGTAAGTGCTTTGCCTATTACTCCCCTCACTCCCAAACTTGATCATCAAATTCCAATCTAACAATGAGCTCACTGAGATCACCCTAAAGGCTTTAATCCTAAATTTTTTAGGAACTCCAAGCTGATTTCACAATACTCTTTGTTTACCATATGCTAATCCGCTTTGTGACCTGAACATATATGAATCCACAATCAGAACAAGAAGAAAATCAAAAGTTTGAGATAGGAATTCAAGTGTATTCTCATTGACTTTCAGAATCAACACATTACCAAAGAAACAAAATGCAAAGAGAAACAAAACCCTAAATCCAAGTTCTCCTTGTTCAGTATAATACCATCAACAACCAGGGACCAAAAAGAAATTTTTGGAACCCTCACTAAGTAAAAAATGCTACAATATATACCCCCTAGTCATCTTGTAAACCCAAAATAGGTTGCAACAAGCCACAGATGACTAGGGTTAGGGTTTCACCCACTAAACCAACTAGAAATAGTCAAAAATTTATTATAGGGGAAGAAACCCAGGCAACCAGGAGAAGAAAGATCTCGAAAAGATCCTCAATCATGACAATTCATTGAGAAGGTACTGAGAACCACAAAAATGCCAAAATTTTCAACCTATTCGACCACCTACAAACACACCTTGACCACAAAACCATACTTCTCTTGGTACAAAAACACCATGCCACTAACCACAAAGACCATTGGATCAGTCAGCAACAACCAGTACCAGCAAACCAATCAAAATCAGCTCCAAAAACCATAAATTTTGGTACCTCCTGTTGCTGGAAACCCTCTCAAAATTTGAATTCAAACTGTAACGTTCATTTCCAATGTGCCAGCAACAAATCAATGGTCTATATTCAAAACATGATCAACTTTATATCGTGACCATCGAATCCTTCCATTTCGCGAGCTTTATGTCTTAACCTTTTAATATGACCTTAGTCACATTTAGCAAACTGGCTATTGAAGGGAATTGGCCATTCACGGAATACTTTATACTACCACCAGATATTTTAGTGATTATGTGAACATAGCATTCATTGAATTGCTAGTCAATTTGGAGTATCACCATTCTATTCAGCGAACAAGCGAAACCCCTTTGAAATTTTTTGGGCAGCCAAAACCTTGTCCAAATTGCCAAAAAGATCGAGAAAATTTACTGGGCCCGCATCAAGAAAATTGATGGTTGTCTTATGTTTGCATAGACCTCCCAAATTCCTCTAGATCATAATACAACCATCGGATGAAGAATCTTACCCTACCCTGACAACCCTCTGACAGGATATGAAATCAATGGTTGGCACATGATCTTAAACCTCTGACACATCTCATAAGAACTTATGCCCATCGTTGATTTACTGACAATGTTAGGACCCTCTAACACATCTAGAAACTAGGTCCCACTAACAAATGCCAATGTATTAATACATGGACCAATCTTATACTACCATTTGTGCTTACGTGTTATTTTGGACCCACCCTTATCTCTGATACAAACACCTAGAGAATCAGATGGATGGCACATGATCTGAAAGGCTCAAAAGATTTTATGCGCTTATACGCCAACCATCGATCTAGAATCTTAGCTAATATCATAGAGTGTGACCCCACCATGCTGCATAGGATACTCCAATGAATGAGAGACCGCCACGTCACAAAATCTGGCAAGCGGACACACCACTTTTTCTTCATTCATAGGACATTCTGACAACCATGCCACTTCATTGTTTATCTCAGCCAATGAGGAGACACCACCTGAGCCTACCTAGCAATGGACCTACTTGCATTGGAAGGTTACATCATAAAAGAGAATCAATGGCCACCGTAAGATCACAAGCCTCTCACAAAACCCTTGCAAAATTATGACAACCATAGGATCAAGATGGTGTCAGAGCTGGGCCCAGGAAAGATTAAGTCAAAACATAGGAAACATTAAGGCACTGACTTAGGAAAAATCAAAGCACCACTGGGCTTGTAGACTTAGGAAAAATTAACATGGGAGACTTAAGCAAATCGACAGTTATTAAAAGGGGCCCGAAAATAAAACCTTTAGTCGCAATATCGCATGACATGAAAAAGGTTCATGCGATCATGTGACAAAGAGGTTAACAATTTAGCACATGTTTTTTAGAGTTTTAAGTGGCTTGAATAAAGTAACACAAAATTAGAACAAGGCTAGGGCATTTTTAGGGCTTTTTACTACAATGGTCAGATTTTTGAAAATTTGAACTAGGGCTTTAGCTAGAGACATGAAAATAACTACAAAGACCAGGGGAAAGAAGATGAAGCCATGAAATTTTTTTCATGTGCTAATAGTGGCTCTGTCTGGGGATGTATGCCTCCTACAGGCATAGCAAGGACTTAGAATCACTAGTTAAAGTAGACCATTCCACTGGAAAAATTGACAATAGAGAGCAACAGGACCAAAACCCTATAGACCAAGACAAAATTGGATAGGGGCAAGCAACTTTACAAAATTTACAGAATGTCAAGACCTAACTACTATTCATGGAAGACAAAATACCTTCAATTGAAGTATTTCTTCAAGAATTGTCCATGAACTAGCAATTCTTGAACTTCACCATTTAACTCTTTCACAATGAATGAATCCTAGCCCCATTTCTCATGAATTAGATATGGCCCTAGCCAGAGTGCATCAAATTTACCTTGTTTTCCTTTATCCTCCAATTTGGCATTCCAAATTAATACTAGGTCATCAGGCTCAAACTTCTTCTTAATAGTCTTCTTGTCATACAAATTCTTAACCCGCAACTACAATTTGGCATTTTTTGCAACTGATTCTCTTCTAGTCTCATCCAACCTAATGAGGTCCTCAATTCTAAACTGCATTTCATCATCTATGTCATCATCATATAATTATAAAAACTTGTACATTTCCAATAAATTATTCTGAGGCATTCTTGCATGTATTCCATATACTAGGTCAAATGGTGCACAACCAATTGCCTTCTTCACAGTTACCCTATCAGCCCATAGTGCTAATGGTAGTTTTGAATTCCATGCCTTCTTATTCTTTTCAAGAATCCCTCTGAGGATCTTCATCAGGCTCTTATTTGTTGATTCTTCCTGACCATTTCCTTGTGGATGATAGGGTGAGGAATAAGAAATCTAAACTCCTAAACCTTTGCAGAATTCCTTATATTTAGCAGACCTAAAGCACATGGCATTGTCACTTACTATTCTCTCAGGGCACCCAAACCTTGTAACAATATTATTCAATAAAAAATTAGTTACCACCTTCCTGGTTGCATTTCTTGTAGGTATAGCCTCTACCCACTTTGTAAAGTAATCAGTGGCAACTAAGATCCATGAGTGTCCTCCACTAGACTTTTTTGGTATCTCCCCAATGAAATCAATTCCCCATTGTTGGAAAGGAGCCTGCACTTCAACTAGCCTCAAAGGCACATTGCCTGAAAATTTAAGCTTACCAGAGAACCTTTGACAAGCATCACACCTCCTTACCAAATGTTCTACATCCTTGAAGATTGTGGGCCACCAGAATCCTACTCTCAAGATTTTTTGAGAAGTTGTTTTACCCATGTAATGCCCACCACAAACTCCCTCATGCATTTCCTTTAACAACTAGTTAGCCTGATCCTCATCAACACATTTCAAAAGTATGCAATCTAAATTCTTTCTATACAATTTGCATTTCACAATTACATACTTGATGGCCTATAATTTTAATGACCTCCTCTAATTATCATTCATTCCTGCTGGACATCTCATATTTCCCAAGTAATAGATGATATCTTGATACCAGATACAATCATCCATGTCACATGTATAATCAATTTTAGAATGATTTATTTGATGTGCATCAAGGTTGTATTGAGCCATCAGTTTTTCCAATCCTTTTCATCTAACCAACTTAGTAATCTGGACATCAATGTTGAATTCTTGGATCCTATTGATCCATCTGCATCTTCTCCTAGACACCTCCTACTGTGAGAAAATATCCTTGACTGCTGCACTTGGCACAAAGGCAATCACAACTACTCCCATCAAATAACATCTAAAAGCCTTTACATCCTTGACCAATGCATATGCTTGTTTCTCATTTATATCATATTTTAATTCAACAACCTACAAAGATTTACTGAAGAATGCAATAGGCTACTCAAAACCATCCTTATTCTTTTGTAACAAAACTACAACAATAGTGTGAAAAGATGCAAAGGAAAAGATGTGCATTGGGACATTATAATCAGGTGCCTTAAGCATTGGTGCATCTTTAATAGCCTGCTTGATATTTTTGAAAGCTTCATCAATCTCACCCTCCCAATTGATTGCAGATCCCTTCTTCAACATCTTAGAAATAGGTCTAGTAACCTCTGTAAAATTTGTCACAAACCTCCTTAAGAAGTTGACCTAACCAAAGAAGGACTGAATCCCTTTAACTTTTTTTGGCCTTTGAATCTTGTCAATGGCTGCTACCCTCTCAAGATCAATCCTTACTCCTTTCTTCCCAACTAAGTGGCCAAGCAGCTTACCTTCAATGATACCAAATGCACATTTCCTTGGATTTAATGAAATACCATATTCCAAAGCGTTCACAAATATTTTTTCCAAATGAATATAATGATCTTCTTCTCTCTTGGAATAGGCAGTTAAATCATCTTGATAAACAATAAGGAAATCATTAATAAAATCTAAAAAGGAAACATCAATTTCCCTTTGAAAATTTGCACCAACATTTGTGAGACCAAAAGGCATTCTCACATAAACATATGTCCCCCAAGGTGTAGTGAAAGATGTCTTGAATTGTTTTGATTCTTTTACAATTACCTGATTGCAACCAGAGAAACCATCCATCATGGACATCAATTCTGATCTGGTCACTCTTTGTAACATAGCCTCCATATTGGGCAGACAATAGTTATCCTTTAATGAGCTAATGTTCAAATTCCTGAAGTCCACACAAAGTATGATGTCACCATTCTTCTTTCTAATAGGGACAAGATTTGACACCCAAGAAGAATGCCTTATAGGCTTGATAATTCTAGCATCTCTTAGCTTCATCAATTCTTCTTGCATCTTAGGTGCCAAAGTGGGATTTATAGGCCTTTGTTTTTGCTAGAAAGGTTTAGCATCTCCCCTCAAAGGAATGATATGCTGAAACAAGTCTTCTCTATAAACCTTTAGGTCATCATATGACCATGCAAAAACATGCTTGAATTTTCTCAATAATTCAATTAAATATTTTCTCACATTGTGAGACATGTCCCTACCAATGTACACCTTCTTAGGTGCCTCTTGTGTTCCAAGATTTATCTCCTCTAAATCCATATGACCTTCTCTTTTGATATTCTTTTGAACTCTATCCTAGTTATCAAAGATAGTTTCCAAGACAACAAGCCCCTTGGGCACCTTGTTAGTTTTGAGTTGCATAACTTCATTTCCAAGGACAACCTCTTTTCCTTCTATTGAATCAATCAAAGTTGAGCAA
This sequence comes from Chamaecyparis obtusa, assembly GCA_027943335.1. Lineage (NCBI taxonomy): Eukaryota > Viridiplantae > Streptophyta > Pinopsida > Cupressales > Cupressaceae > Chamaecyparis > Chamaecyparis obtusa. The sequence continues at coordinate 49,173 of BSBK01010912.1, forward strand.
TCAAATTTTTGACCATGATATTGATCTTCACAACTCATAAACTTCAAGATATCATTATCATCATCAAAAACTTGCCAATTTTCAACATTGTCTGGTATACTAGGCCTAGCCTAAATTTAAACTTTAGAGATACCAGTAAATGTAATATCACTAGAATTGATTGCTATATTGGCTAACAAGTCAGCCATCTTATTGTTCCTCCTATCCTTCCACTCAATATTGAAAGCATCAAAATGTTCAATCAAATCCCAAACTACATTCCTATATTGTTTTAACCTTTTGTTCTTGGAAGCATATACTGACTTGACTTGGGACACCACCAACTCAAAATCACCAACAACACCTAAACACTTAATACCATGGTTTTGTGCCAACCTTAGTCCTAACAACAATGCCTCATATTTTGCTATATTGTTGGTACAAAAGAAATTCAATGTGAAATTTTTTTTGTAGGTGTTTCCATTAGTAGAAATGAGTAAAATACTTGCTCTTGCTCCATCCTTGCAATTTGCACCATCAAAGTACATTACCCCTCAAATCACCCTTCACAGAATTAACACTTACCTCAATATAGATAGGTGACAAAATAGGTTCCTTCTCAAGTACAGGGATCTCTGTACTAAAAGAATTAATATCAGTATCCATAAAACATGTAGTCTCATTGTCAATATTTCTCTCAATCATGTGGCATAGTCTTGGCTCTCGATCAAGCTTGACAAACTGGTCATCAATCTTGAAAGTGGCATAGGAAAAATCACACTGTAAACTTCCACCCATGGCAGCACTCCACCTTCTAGATAGTAGGATCCCATAATGAGGAGGGATGTCCACCCCCAAAACACTCATTGTTAACTCTTTCTTTGGATATTCTACCAGCCTATATGGCATTTCATTGATAGTCCCAATGACTGGTACCTCCCTCTGATCCATTGCACAACATCTACCTTGAACTGTATCAACTTTAAGGCCCAATTTTTCCATAATTTTAAAAGGCATAATAGTATTAGAGGCACCACTATCAATCATACAATTTCTTAATTTCATTCCATTCACAAGGACACTTAAAAAGAATGGATCAATGTTTTCAAGGCTAGTATTGACATAACTATCCAAATATATTGGAGGAATTTGAGATACAATTCCTTGAGCAGCAACACCTTTCAAAGCTTTATCCTGAGATCCATTGCATGCAACATCATTTTTATGAACATTATCTACCCATGCAATAGCTCTATCTTTGTGTTCAGGGATCCTCAACAATTTTGACAATGGAACCCTAACTGTAATTTGGGACAATACAGCTAACATATCAATAGGAGCAGAGGAAGGAAACTCAATCTGTACTACTTTAGTATCCTTTTTCTTATCTGATACATTAGGTGTATTGGCCACCCTCATTTTTTCAATCTTAGCCATTGTGTTAACTAGCTTCTCAATCTCACTAGAAAATATTTCAACTCCAACTCCCTTAGGCTCACCATTCTTACCTTTTACATTCTTAAATTTCACCATGTGATCACCTTTTGATTTGTTCTCATTAGGCTCTTCAGAGTTAGTACCCTTTATAAACATTCCTGTAGCTTTCTCATTTGTATTCCTTGCCACCATGCCTCTAGTTTGCACTTGGGCAATCATTTTTGCAGTAATCCTATCCATCTCTTCTCTAGAAGGTCTTCTTAAATTTATTGGCTCAGAAGAAGAGTTCATTTTACATGTTTTCTTATCATTGTCTTCACTATCAGAAAAAACCTCTTGATGAAAAAGGGCTTGATTGTGTCTTTTCACATTTACATCTACTTCATCAAAATTAGAATCATCTTCATATCCTAGATATGAAATAGCCATGTTGCACCCAACATCATCTTGATCTTCTTCTTGATCTATCTCCTCACTGCCACAATCTTGATTTGCAGCCATCGAATGTGCAACCACACAATGCTCTATAGAATGAGGGGACTGGCATGCAACACACCAAGGTATGTCCTCCATGACATTTATTGAAGTTTTTTGTAGAGGGTTAGGGACACCTCTGTCATTATTACCTCTTGCAGTAGGAGCAATAGTCTTGCCATCCTTCCATTGGGTGTTGTAGGGGTAGTTCTGCAATCTATTCTACTTATTGAAATTGTTGTTGAACTGAGGCCTTTGATTGGTAGGAGCACTGATGTTCCTATTTGTAGGTGCCTTCAAATCCTTCAATGCATTGAGAACCTTATCCAATTTATCTTCTTCTTGCCTCCTAGCTCCAACATTCCTATCATTTTCTTTTTTGTATTTCTTGTCCCCAAACAACTTAGGGTCATCTCTCTTCCCACCCAATTTCCCTAATATTTTCATATTGTTCTCAATATTGACATCAATCCTAAAAGCATCTCTAAGAGTTCTTGGTTCTTTGTCCCTCAATAAATATCCCATATTTCCATCAAATGCATTGAAGTATGTAGTTAGACAAACATTGTCATCTAACCACATAACTTGGAACAACTTATGCATACCCTTCTAAAATCTCATGTTGAATTCAACTACGGATTCATTCTAATTTTTCCTTATGGTATTGAATTCATTCAACATGAAACTAGCATTAGGTCTATCACCATACTACTCTTTAAAATATCTCTCAAAAGAATCCCAAGTATCAATACATTTATCAGGAAGTCTCTTAAACCAATCTCTAGCATCCTCCATTAGAGATTGAACAAACAATTTTATGACTACATCCTCGTGCTCTACCTCATAATAACTAAGCATATCAACAAATAGCCTAAGACGCTCCTCAAAACTAATATCATTATTACTAGCAAACTTAGGTACCTTATCTCTTATATCAGTTGGAAAAGCATTTGGGTAGCCTGGGATCCCATCAAAAATAATTTTCCTATAGCCTTCTAGTTGCATAGGTTTTCTTTGAAATCCTAAACTAGTGTTCCCACTTGCACATTTGACTTTCTATTAGGATCAACAAATGACTTGGTAGATACATTAGGAATTAGATTACTGTTAGTAGCATTGCTAAGTGGAATAGTAGTGCCCATAGATGGCATACCTAGTTTAGTAATAGAAGGGCCATGAACATTAGTTGATGAAGCCTTCAAAAACTGGATCTTTCTTCTTTTCTTTGCAATAGCAACATCAACCTCAGCTCTTTCCAACTCTTGAGCAAGAGCTTCATCCTCTTTTCATTTTCTTTCTATCTCTATCTCCCTATTTGATTTAGGTGGTGGGATCCCAAGTATTGTCACTGGTTTATTTATTTGGACACCCACCATATTATTCTTTCCTTTTTCATTAATAATTATAGTAGGCCTAGTGATCTCATGCCCATCTTTATCTTTAGGGAGTGAAGCATAACTTTGAACCTTTCTAAACACAGGGCCCTCCTTATCAAATTCATGATCTTGTAGTAAGTGCTCCTACTCACTCCTCAAAGCATCAAGATCACCAAAGAAATCATGTTGCAAAGTCTTAGGAGCATAAGCACGCATCTTTTTTCTCTCCTTCATTTCATTAATCTTTCTAAGGAGAGACTATCTTTCTATTAGAGAATTCACCTTTTCAACTTCTCTCTCCTCTTGTAACCTCTTATGTATGGCATCCTACTCTGCCAACTGCAACCTAAGTGCACTTAAATCATCTGGGTCTATCATAATGTCATCAGAACCTGATGATACATCCATATCAATGAGATTTTGATATGGGAAATGGACTTGCCTCAGTCTCATGGGATCCCTTTTGAAATTATCCTCATCAAGATCTAAATCAATCTCAAAACCCATCTCTGTGGCTTGCTCATCCTAACCTGCAGGCAATGAATCCTTGTCTTGAAATACAACCTCTGGGGTATCATAAAATTTATCTTCAGAGCAACCACCATCTGATCTAGAAACTCTATCTTGTGAACCTTCCTCACTTGAGGAGACATGTGGTGCTCTACCTCTGGTATTTCTTTGTTCTCTTATGGGAACACTAGTAGACTCACCATTCCTTCTGATCCAACTCTTCTTCTCCTATCTAGGTAATTGTTCCTGTTGCCCAATTTTTCATGTCCCATGTAAATTTGGCCAATTCCCATCTCAAGGTCTACATTTTTATCTTTCCAAGTGCTCTACAAAATTTTATGGGTTTACCTACTTCCCTCCAGTCTTAGCAACTATTTCTAGGCCCCTGGCTTGGTGAAAGTCCTTAAAAAATTCATAAAACTAGCTGTTATAGGCCAAACCCTCAAAAAACCCTAAGCCTTGTTATAATTCATTATTACTTTATCAGTCACTTAAACTCCCCAATACCCATGTGTGCTAATTTCTCATTGGTCGGTCACCTATTCTCTTATTTCCCCAGTGGTTATCCTTTTTATTCGGTGATTCAGTGACTACATTGGTTCTCTCAATCGCTAAATGTTTGGTAGTCAAGTCTTAAAATCCTGTGACCCAGTGAAATAGCTAACCTTCCCTCAGTCATGTATTTGATAAGTTTTTGGTGATCACTTTAGTGGGGTCCTAGTCTGGAAGATCTAACGGTTGTCGTGAATTTGCAAGGGGTTCTTCTGACACATGCGATCTTGTGATAATCGTCAATCTTCCCTTTTGTGCAACACTTCATTTTCTAAGTGGGTCTACTGCCACATCATCCTATATGGAAGGTTTTCATTGGTCAGTTGGTGATGATTTGGAAGTTCGTTAGAGTGGGCCCAGAGGACTATGAAGCTTTTAATTCAATGATTAGCGCATGATCTCATGGGTTGTGTCAGAGCCATGAGATTATGCACCGGCCATCGATCTTGATTTGTTGTCACAACTTCATTCAATGGGTCCTCATTTTCTGATGTGATCAACTTCTACTGGTCCACATTATGATGACTAGGATTTATCAGTGGGGCCATGTCAGAGTCTCTGTAGGGATGTCAGAGGGACAAAGATCAATGGCTGGCATATCTTTGCATAGCCTTTTTTAGACACATGTGATCTTACTTCGACTGTCAGATTTTCCAAGTGTTCAGCTTTGTCAGGTGGGTCTAGTGCCAGGTCAGAGTGACATGCCATCTTCTCATTGGTCAAAGTAAAGGGAAAATCTATGAGACTGTGTTGCTAGGTGTGCTGATGTGCTCAAAGGTGATTGGTTTCTACATGCTGATGAAGACTTCAAGGTGGACCGATGTGTTAGTGGGGTCACGACTTAATGAAGATCTATGATAGGCATATGATCTAAAGGAATATTTGGTGGTCATGAGATCATGCACCCACCATTAGATTGGAATCTTAGTTTGAGTGGGTCTATTGTCAGAGTTTGCTGAGGTGTTTGTTGATGAGGTGGCCAAAGAAAATAAAAGAATGCCAAGTGGCATAAATGGGCCCAGGGTTAGCAAGGTTTCACGAATCTATGACTAAAGAGCTCTATGTGTTTTCCAGACTTAACCAAGGTCAACTAAAGGTTTAAACAAATCTGCAACTGAAGGGAAAAGGTAACTTGAGGTGGACTTGAGGTTAATTCTATAGATGAATGGTTCTTGGGTAAATAGGAAGATCTAACGGTCATGTTTTAAAAGGAGATTGAGATTTAAATGATGTTTGTCGATAGAAGAAAAGTGTGGCACCACCAGTTAGCCATTAATATTCAAATTTTAAATATTTCTCTATAGGGTTTTTGCTAGGTTTTGATCCAATGGTTGGTTGCAACAAAATGGGTAGCTAAAATTTATCTTTCAAGGATGTTTGCAGTTGGAGAAGATGATGATAGAGGTCTGGGTGGACATCTTTGGTCATTTCTTGTTTTCTGAGAGTACCAAATCAGTGCATTCATGGCAAGACTTTATGCAAGAGAAGTAGATGAGTCCGTGTTACTTGTCTGTAGGTTGATAAAAAGTACAGGGAGGGGCACTCAAATATCTGATTGACCATGATGTTGTAGAGTTACAATTATGATCAGATTTGTTTGAGTTAGGGTTGGCTATTATTTTATGTCAAACATATGTAACCCTAGTTAGGTTTTTTGACTCCTGCCTGCGTGCAGTTGAGTTGGTATATATTCTATTTTTAGAACTTTTGAGCTAAGAGTTGAACAATTGTAGAAGAAATTCATCTTTTCTTAAGGGTCATTTGTGGTATCATTTCTACCCCCTGGCTTATATAGTTGTAAAGCTCCCAATGATAATAAAAACATGTAGAGGTATTTTGTGACAATCCTTCATATCCCTATGCTTCCTTGTTTGGATTATCTCTTATTGGATTAAAGTATATGATGTTTTCAGTGATATCTTAGGGTTCTTGATCCCTCTTACTTTGTGTAATTATGTGTGTTATTTTTTTTGATTTGATTTAGATGTTTTTGTGGGTATACTTTAGCCTGCTAATAGTCTTGTCTCAATCCTACACTGAATTGTAGAAATGAATGTGTTCTTACAGGTCATAAGTTGTGTCTTATGTTCAGGCCCTCCTATGAAACACTTATACAAGCCTATTAAATAAGTTGTGACCTATTAAACCTAAGCCTTTCATTGATTCCATTCCTCTACACTGGGATCCAAACCCTAATTTCGGTGTATCACCTAGTAGGTAGTTTGCTTTTAAGTCTTTTCCCTTTCCAAGCATTCCTTCTATCCCTTTCCCTCAAAGTTTTGCTTTTCATGTCAAGAAGAAAATTAGGGTGATTATCCAAGAGGAACTAGCCTAGAACTTGGAGGTATCATCTTAGTTAGCATAGGTCCCACAACTTGGAGATGATTCCCATGTTATACTAGGTTATCAAGACTACAAGAGCTTGAAACAAGGGTGCAAACTTAGTGTATAACAATTCTGGCATGCCCAGTGGGACTTACACAAGAGGTGCATTGTTTGAAGATTATGTTATCTCTGATATGTAGATTTCATAATACCAACTTTTAGAAGTGTTCTATCAAGTATATCTGGTGACTCCACTGATTTCAGAGATCCAGGCCAACCTTGTTTAAGGTTTATGAGAAAGATTGAAACTAGAAGCTCAAAGCCTAGTCAATTTTTAGAGCTGCCCTAAAAATGAAGCCATAAAGGCAGGCCAACTCAAAGAACATCCCCTGCAAGGAGAGTTCAATCAACACCTCCTAATACCTCAGAAGGGAGACCTTTTCCCTTTCATTCCTGAAGGAGAGGAAGATCTCTAACCAGAGATCTAGAGGAAGATTCAAATCTAGCAGCAAATACAACTCACATAGTTGTTAATCTTCAGATTCCCGCTCCTACAATGGCTAAATAGTTTGCCTTTGCACCTTTCAACCAGGGGTGTCCATTAGCCTTTTCTCAACATCATGATGTGCCCTTGGTGGCACTTAAGAGTGTACCTAATTTCACTAGTGTAGGGCAGACAACTGCTTTTGAACACATAAGAGATGTGACCACCATCTACAGCATACACAACATAACTCAAGAAGATGTGGCCACCAAATTATTAGCGGCCTCTCTAAAAGTTAAAGCTCTTGAATGGTTTATTACTCTAACTGTTGGCTCCATTACTTCATGGGATGAATTAGGAGATGCATTAAGTAAGCATTTTGAGGATAAATCAAATAACTTGTCTCTAGTTGAGCAGTTAACAACTATTAAGAGAGACCCTCAAGAACAAATGACAGACTACAATAGTAGATTCCTCAAAACATGGAATAGAATTCAAGTATTAGTAAGACCATCAGCTGACCATACTTTCCTATACTACTTGCAAAGCTTGAATGGTCAAATTTCTATCATGATCTAGTCTATGGATGGTACTTCTTTACCCCAATCTTTTGACATTGTTGTCAGTGCTGAAAATTGTTTAATACAAGTAGGCATGATTGCTAGAAGGCCTCCAATGCCCATTTTTCCTAGCCTTCAACCCACTGTACCTGCACAAGTACCCCTATTTATCCCTATTCCCACCATATTAGCACCTTAGGCCAGTACTAGTGGTCAAGAGCTAACAACTAGTTTCTCTCAAGAGTTGCAAGAAATAAAGAATAGCCAATAGAGTAGTCAGCAAGAAATGAAAAATTTTCCATAGACCTTGACTAAAGATGTCACAAATTTAAAGAAGCAAGGTCAAGGAATCAGACCACCATTTCAGAATCAAGGATAGCCTTAACAAAGAGTACACACTGTGACACCTTTCAATATTGTAGACAACATGAAGAAGGTGAATGTCACCTTGTCTATGTGGGACTCTTTGGCTCTTCTAGGACAACCTAAAATTTTGAGGAAAGCTATGACAGAGGTAGCAACTCCTCAACCTGTAAAAGAAGCTGCAAACCTAGTGTTGGTTAATACTAATCAAGAAAGGGAGGCTCCAAGTAGTAACTCTAAGGCCAATGCCATTCAAGGTAGGAATTCAAAGCCACCTCCATTTTATGTATCTCTAATTATTGGAAAATCTTTAGTACATAATTGTATGGTAGATAGTGGAGCTACTAGCACTGTAATGCCCAAGAAAGTAGCTAACCAATTAGGACCAAAGTATGAACCCTTCCAAAAGAAGGTGACCCAATTTGATGGATCCTTAGTTAATACTATAGGTGTGGCTAAGGATACCAGTCTAATCCTACATGCTAGTCCTAACTTTTCCATCCTCCTTGATATATATATCATAGATCTCCCTGCATTATTTTCTATATGTCTTTCAAGGGAGTTTACAGCCAAGATAGGAGGCTACCTATCTTCTAATTGGTCTCACATGTTATTTCATACAAGGTATGGGACCAAGGTCACTATTAAATTAGAACCATTGGTAGCACACTACATAGAGCCATATGTGTCCAATACCATCAATGTAAACTATGCTATATTTGATGACAGTGACTTCCAAACTATTAGTGAAGCAAGCACAAAGATAGAGAGTATGCCTAATATTCTTGTAGACGAAAGAGCTTCAGAGGCCCAAGAAAGACTTGTTTGGGATTTTGGTTTGTGAAGTTATTTGATACAATAAAGTGAAGCCATAGAACCAAGCCTTTTTAAAGAAGACACTTATTCAGAAGATTAGAACAATCAGGTTTGGGAACTATTTTTTGATGGGGCTAGAAGTAGACATGGTTCTGGTGGTGGTGCTATGTTAGTGTCCCCAAAAGGAGAAAGGTATTATACAACCTTTAGATATAGTTTCTCCTACACTAGCAATACTATAGAATATGAGAGTCTAGTCAATGGACTAGAGTGGGCTAGGAAAACAAGGCTTAAGGCCTTAAAAGTTTATGGTGATAGTGAATTAGTTGTCAGCCAAGTAAGAGGGATAAGTGCAACCAAGAATGACACTTTGAAATCATACAAGCATAGAGTTTGGGATGCAATTGAAGATTTTTATGCTTTCAATATTGTTGCTATCCATAGGAAGCCAAATCAAAGTGCAGATAGGTTAGCTGTTGTTGGATCTCAGTATGATATTACAAATAACATTTCAAAAGAAATAGATCAACTGTGAGGCCCACTTTCGGCCCACATAGTGATCCTATTTTATAGATATTAGCCTATCATTTTGATTATGTTTTTAGAGATACTTGGACTCTGTCGACTACTGATATACTATGTTGACTCGTTAGACTATTCATTTTGATGATTCTGCATATGGGATCCATAGTGTGTGTGGATTTGGTTTATGTTATTATATGATGTTTTGTGAACCCGATGATCTTGATGATATTTGAATTATGCAATTTAATTATGAATATTATATGCAATTGAATGATTATTGTTATATCATGTATGTTTAATGTATTGGTTTCTTCTTTGAATTAATGATGCTGCACTGAGGTATTGCAGGTGGAAGGACCATGGAAAACACATTCGGGGAAATCACTTTGAACGTAGGGTAACCAGTTAAACCAAGGCCCCATCTATTAAGAGACCTGAGGCCTCGTTGTTAAGTATTTATATTCGTAACAGTAATTTGAATGATTGTGTGTTTTAATGTTGTGACATTGGACGTACCTTTCGTGAAATGTTATTTTGTAAAGTGTCGCTTGACACTAATGTTAAATGTTATCAAGGTACGTCGTGTGTTGTGTGAGAGCACTTGCTAGGAGTTTTAGGGAAATCTTAGCACACCTTTTTGCCATAGGAACCATAATGCAGTTCCCATTCCCCATTTCTGATCTTATTCCTCGACATGAGTTTAGAGGGTTAATAGTGGCCTTAGGAGATAGTTTTATGCTAAATTTGTTAACCCATTCAATGTACCCATGGGTTAGGGGTATTTTCACCTTTTTAGAAGCCTAAAATTGACTTTATGACCCTTTTAAAATTTCATATTCTATCTTGAGCGGAAATTGCAACTTGCTTGATTGAACCTTATTTATGAGGTTAGGTGTGGAAGCCCTATTTAAAGGAATTTTTGGCTAAGGATGATTCATTCACCCATTCTCTATTTTTTAGAGAGTTCCAAAAAGTTAGAGGAAAGCTTGGAGTTTGCATAAGGGCTCAACAATCCTTCCATTAGCATTGGACTTGAGGTAGGAAGCCTTGCTCTCATGGTTTTGGAAGTTGTATATGTTTTGTGTTGATGTTTTTAGCTCCCCATGGTTGGTCATGGAGGAAGCTTGCTTTGTTTTATGTTGTGTTTTAGCTTCCCATGGTTGGTCATGGTGAGAGCAAGCATGCAATGTATTTTCTTTGTAATTTGGATTTTGGGTTGTATCTCTTGGATTCACTCACCCTTGGGAGGGAAGAGAAGTCAAGAGGGGGTGTGAAAATGGAGGCAACTCCATGTGTAGAGTCTCCTCCATGTGAGAGGAAAGATGAACTTGGGTGAGTGATTTTCCCCAAGAAACCTTGCATTTAGCCCTTGTGGCAATGGGGGTATAAGGAGGGAAGAATGGCCATGTGAGCCTTGTATGAAATAGAAATATTTGGGTCCATGTGTGGCCTTTTTTTGTTATGCAATGGTTTTCTCCATGATTTTCCCACTCACACCCCATAAAGGATAATCATGGAATTCCTTAGTTTTTACCTTGAGGGATTTTGGGTTTTTCATATGTTTATGTTCTTGTAGTGTTTTGTGCATGAGTGTTTGTTACCCGTTCATTGTGCTTTCCCCAAGCTCGGGGGTGGCCTCATGAGAGGCCTAGGATGGGAGGTGAGCATCCCATGGTTCCTATCCTATTTGTTCATGACAGGTTTTGAAGTCAAGGTCCAAGTGAATGAAGTTGGAAGGAGCTCAATTCCTTAGTTATGCTTGTTGGAAGAAACCATACTTTGATGTATGAGCATTAATGTAAAATGTGAATGTTGTAATTCAATCACTCCTTTGGCACACTTTGTTTTGATATATTGAAATGATATGGAGGAAGAAAGCTTGTTGTTTATATTTATCATTCATTGTAATTTGAATAGCTTATGAAATGGAGCAAAGATGTGTATTCCCTTAATTGTAAAGAAAGACAATATGTAAAGTGTTCTTGGTCAATTCAAAAGAGAAGAAAGTATCAACTCATTGTGATTATATATTGTGAAAGATCATTGTATGTATTTGATTTTTGTATTGCAATCAAGAAGGAAAATAATCACCTCTCTTAGACCTCTTAAATTTGATATTGATAAATTGATGTTTTAGATGGTTGAATACTTGGATTTGGATTTTGTATGGAAAACAATACATTTACTTTGTCAATTGAATTGCAACAAGATTATATACTTTATCTCTTCCTATGTTCTGCAAACAAATTTGATAGCTTGTTGATCCACATGGAATTAGGAATAAAAGACTTAGTTTGAATTTGAACTAAAACTTAGCAATTATCTCATTCAAGATGACTATTAAATACATTTGATTAGTCTAAATTCCTCCTTACCATATGCAATACACTTAAACAAAGCATTCAAAATGAATTAGTTCATGTGGAATTGTAGAGAAATCACTATCTTAACAAGATGGTTATGTTGAAATGAGCATGTTTGCTTCAGAATGTATCTATTTTTAGTTGATCAAATTCCACTCTAATCAACCCTTGTATTAATAATCCTATTTAAGACCTTTGACATCTTAATGCTTAAGTGATTGCAAATTGATCCATGTTGAGATACTAACTCTACTTGCTAAGGAGAAGAAGTAATTAAAAAAAGAGAGACCAAAATAACAGTGCTTATGAAATAGCACTTCCCAGAAATTTTAAGAGAGCAAAATGCTCTCTGGATTTTGTATGGGATAAAAATCCCATACAAAAATCCTTACCACAGTCTTTTTATATTAATATAAACTTTCCACCTATGTCAAAGCAATAAAATAAACTTTATTCAAAATATCATTCTTACCTTTTAAAATCTTTCCCCCTTGCTAGGCACAGGTGTTGAATGCAAAGACTTTGTTATTAATACCAAACCTTTTTAGTGATGGGATGGTGTCCTTGGTGACACCTCAGCAAGTCAGTTTGGTTAGCTTTTTAAGCCTTGTCTTCAAACCCACGCAGCTTTTGGAGGAAGTTTAAAGAAAGCATGTAATAAAATTTCCTTTGTTGTTTTGAATTTGCAATGGGTAGGTGGGCACTCTAAACCTTGCTAATTATTGAATCCCCCACCCAAAGCACACCTCATCCTCCTTGATTTGCACCCCCTTAACCTTTTTGGGTTATAGACTCCTCATGGCACGTGGATGAGGAGAGAATAGAAAGGGGAGATGGGAGTTAATAAGGGAGATAGGGTAGATAGTTTGAATAGGATATTTAGTAGATTGTTTTGATAGGTTGTTTTGAGTAGGATATTTAGTAGATAAGATTGTTTAGTAGGATGTTCATTTTAGTAGATTAATTAGTAAGTTGTTAAGATAGTTTAGGATATTAATTAAATATGTTATTTGAGATTAATGTGTTATTAATAACATTAGATAGATTTTATGTTAAGCAATTTTATTATCAAATAGGTTTGCTCATATTATTAGTTAATATATTATAATTTAATAATTGATTAATAACTATATTAATTAATTATTATATTATAATTATTAATTAATAATACATAAAATATTTAATTATAAACATTAACTAATGTTACCCCTTTAAATTTCTTAATTGGCACTAAGTACATTGATTAAATGGGTACGATGTTATTATAGATTGAATTAGTATTGATATATATTGGAAAACGAAAACATCAATTCAATAGTATCACAAGATGGGTCTCGATATGAGCTTATCGGGAAATGTTTACCTCACTATAAATAACGCTAACTTTATCACTTTAATCCTTCTTAAAAAAATTTGTTGGTTGTGTTTTGACCCGAACTTTTGGGCATCACATTTTGGTATCAGAGCGATGTTCAACTCTAGGAACCTTTGTGCCATTACGCTTTGCTAGGAAAGTATTCATGTACGCATAGTAACACTTTTGAGTTATGTATGTGAGGAGCATGTGCGAGTACATTATGGAATGGTCATACCAACATCATCGTGTGTGGGTGCCCTAGGATGGCTATGGGAATACCTCGAAGAAGCCAAACCCTTATAACATCGGAGTGATGTAGAAACTAGGTAGAATGGCCTAACCATTTCAGTATGGGGTGGAAAATTGTTCTATACCCTCACAAGATGTACATTATTAAGTTATGGTGGGGCCCATGCCATGATGTAAATTTTTTTTTATGATGGAAATACTCCATGATCATCAACAATTTCTCCTTGTATAGACTAGGACCTTCTCGAAGCATTGGGAACTTATGATACAGCTTGGGAAGGCTAATTAGTCATAGGAGATGGACGATAGTAACCTATGTTAAGAAAAGCATTGTAGTACCGAAGTAAGGTAAAGGAGGCTCGTTTAATTATTGCTTCAGGAAATGAAAGTATGGTGCCCCTAGTCGAGGTATAGATTGAATCACCTATGGTTACGTAAGTTAAAGGTTGAAATTCCTTAGTATTCTGTGGTGGGTACTCCTTTTGGATTTGATGTCAGTTGTTTCATTTTGCTTATGGATTTCTTGAGTCGTTTATCTTCTTGGTGGAACTTTCTACGTATTGGACTGGTACCTTTTTGTTTTGTTTTCTTTGATTGGGTTTTGTCACCAACTGTATAGTTCTTATCTTGGCAGTTGCCATCGTTGATTTTTTTATTTTATTTTCTTTTCTTTTCTTTTCGATTGAAATGAGCTCACTTTTTATTTTTGTATTCGAAGTTGAAGCAGACAGATTTACTTTTTGAGAATTCCTTGTATCTATTTTTTTTTGGGTGACTACTATGAGCACTCTCTTTGGCTGCCAGTCCTATGTCATTTGTACCCTCTTTGTTTTTAAAGAGTCCCACCAATCGTGTGTATATGAGGTAATACCTAGAAAGAGATATTATCCCATGTCGGAAGGTACTATAGGATCGATAGATCAGATCCATGCTCTTTTATGATGAATAACATAAATGATTGGTTTCCTTGTAGTTGGAGTAGGTGAAATTTGGTGTTTTGGCAAACCATGGTGGTGTAAATTATTTTTAAGACATACAATTTTGTAAGTGGCCTTGCACGGGTGTTAGTATTATGAAGTTCATCCTTTGGGTAATCATGTACCCTAATAGGAAAGATCTATGATGTTATGATTGACCTTAAGAGATCGATGACTATTGAATGTTCCTTCTTCATAATAGAGGTTAAGTATTTGGGGCATGTCATATCTGGTGATGGGATCTTAGTAGACCCATCAAAGATAGAGGCTATTATGAATTGGCTAGCACCTACCATAGTGACTAAAGTTAGAAGTTTCATGGGACTAGCCGGTTATTACAGACGTTTTGTTGAGGGATTCTCTAGAGTGGCACATCCTATTACTTCCCTTCAGCGAAAGGGGAAGAAGTTTGAGTGAACAGAGAAGTGTGAGAGGGCTTTTCAGGAGCTCAAGAGAGCACTCACCAGTGCACCAATTCTTGCAGTGCCAGATCCTTCAGCAGAATTTGTGGTGTGCTTAGATGCTTCATTAGATGGATTAGGGGCAGTCCTTATGCAGGGAGGGTGAGCTATTGCTTACGAGTCTAGGAAGCTTAAGACTCATGAGCTCAATTACCCTACACATGATTTGGAGCTTGCAGCAGTGGTACATGCCTTAGTGCGATGGCGTCACTTCCTCTTAGGTCACCACTTTGAGCTTCATTCAGACCATCAGAGCCTTCAGTATATATTTACCCAGCCGAACCTTAATGCTCGGCAGAGGCGGTGGATGGAGTTCTTATGTGAGTATGAATTTGATGTCCACTACATCAAGGGGAAAGAGAATGTTGTTGCAGATGCCTTGAGTAGGAGACGGCACGATATCTATTCTATGACTGCAAGCACAGATTTGAGGGGTCGGATCCTCTGTCATCTTCAAGAAGATGAGTGGTATACTAAGGTTTGTGAGATGATTCGATCCCAGAGACCCTTGGAGGGGAAGTATGTTGGTTATACTTTAGAGTCCGATGGGCTTCTATGCCATCGAGAGCGTATCTATGTACCTTCTATCAGAGATTTACGTGCATTCATTATACTTGAGGCTCACAGAGCACCATATGCAGCACATCCCGGGGTTAAGAAGCTACATGCAGATCTGAGACAACTGTATCATTAGCCAGGCATGAGATTGCAGATTGCTGAGATAGTGCCCAGATGTCTTGAGTGTCAGCGGGTTAAGGCAGAGCACCGCCATCCTGGAGGACTCCTACAGCCACATGATATTCCACTGTGGAACTGGGAGGTTATATCCATGGACTTTATAGTTGGTCTTCCGATGTCTTCTCAACGCCATGATGCTATTATGGTGACAGTGGACTGGTTGACTAAGGTAGCCCACTTTTGTCCAGTTCGTACTACCTTTACAACACCCGCAGTAGCCCAGGTGTTCTTATGAGATATTGTCAGACTTCATGGCATACCTCATAAGATCATCTCTGAAAGAGACTCTCTTTTCACCTCATCCTTTTGGAGAGACCTTCAGGCAGCATTGGGCACCAGGCTCAATTTCAGTACAGCCTATCATCCAGAGATAGATGGGCAGACCGAGAGGGTCAATCAGGTTTTTGAGGACATGCTTCGCATGTATGTTATGGATCATCAGACCCGGTGGGAGGAGTATCTGCATCTTGTGGAATTTGCCTATAATAATGGGCATCATGCATCTTTGGGAATGCCTCCTTTCCAGGCATTATATGGTAGACCTTGCAGGACCCCACTGAGTTGGGATAGGATCGAGGACAGAGTTTCCATTGGTCCTGAGTTAGTTTGAGATATGGAGCAGCAGGTCACCCTGATTAGGCAGCGTCTCTTAGAGGCTCAGGATAGACAGAAAAAGTATGCAGATGCGAAGAGGATAGACCGAGCCTACCTTGTGGGAGACAGAGTCTTCTTGAGAGTGCGACCGCACAAGAGTCCAATCCATTTTGGAAAAGGCTCTAAGCTCGCACCTCATTTTGTTGGTCCGTTTGAGATCCTAGAGAGGATAGGGGCCGTTGCTTATCGACTAGCCTTGCCACCTAGCCTGTCACGCATCCACGATGTGTTTCATGTATCGATATTACAGAAATATATCTATGACGAGTCTCATATTATTGATTGGGATGCCTTGCAGGTGGAGTCAGATGGCCAGCTGGCTCTGGAGCCCATTTGCATTTTGGCTCGACGGACATTGGGACTTCGAGGCAGAACGCTGGACCAGGTTAGGGTCCAGTGGGATTGCTATGATGAGGTCACAGCCTCATGGGAGGATTTAGCATAGATGAGGGCCCAATATCCGCACCTCTTCGATGAACTCGAGGAGGATGTTCATGCCTAGAGGGGGTGGATGTGAGGCCCACTTTCGGCCCACATAGTGATCCTATTTTATAGATATTAGCCTATCATTTTGATTATGTTTTTAGAGATACTTGGACTTTGTCGACTACTGATATACTATGTTGACTCGTTAGACTATTCATTTTGATGATTCTGCATATGGGATCCATAGTGTGTGTGGATTTGGTTTATGTTATTATATGATGTTTTGTGAACCCGATGATCTTGATGATATTTGAATTATGCAATTTAATTATGAATATTATATGCAATTGAATGATTATTGTTATATCATGTATGTTTAATGTATTGGTTTCTTCTTTGAATTACTGATGCTGCACTGAGGTATTGCAGGTGGAAGGACCATGGAAAACACATTTGGGGAAATCACTTTGAACGTAGGGTAACCAGTTAAACCAAGGCCCCGTCTATTAAGAGACCTGAGGCCTCGTTGTTAAGTATTTATATTCGTAACAGTAATTTGAATGATTGTGTGTTTTAATGTTGTGACATTGGACGTACCTTTCGTGAAATGTTATTTTGTAAAGTGTCGCTTGACACTAATGTTAAATGTTATCAAGGTACGTCGTGTGTTGTGTGAGAGCACTTGCTAGGAGTTTTAGGGAAATCTTAGCACACCTTTTTGCCATAGGAACCATAATGCAGTTCCCATTCCCCATTTCCGATCTTATTCCTCGACATGAGTTTAGAGGGTTAATAGTGGCCTTAGGAGATAGTTTTATGCTAAATTTGTTAACCCATTCAATGTACCCATGGGTTAGGGGTATTTTCACCTTTTTAGAAGCCTAAAATTGACTTTATGACCCTTTTAAAATTTCATATTCTATCTTGAGCGGAAATTGCAACTTGCTTGATTGAACCTTATTTATGAGGTTAGGTGTGGAAGCCCTATTTAAAGGAATTTTTGGCTAAGGATGATTCATTCACCCATTCTCTATTTTTTAGAGAGTTCCAAAAAGTTAGAGGAAAGCTTGGAGTTTGCATAAGGGCTCAACAATCCTTCCATTAGCATTGGACTTGAGGTAGGAAGCCTTGCTCTCATGGTTTTGGAAGTTGTATATGTTTTGTGTTGATGTTTTTAGCTCCCCATGGTTGGTCATGGAGGAAGCTTGCTTTGTTTTATGTTGTGTTTTAGCTTCCCATGGTTGGTCATGGTGAGAGAAAGCATGCAATGTATTTTCTTTGTAATTTGGATTTTGGGTTGTATCTCTTGGATTCACTCACCCTTGGGAGGGAAGAGAAGTCAAGAGGGGGTGTGAAAATGGAGGCAACTCCATGTGTAGAGTCTCCTCCATGTGAGAGGAAAGATGAACTTGGGTGAGTGATTTTCCCCAAGAAACCTTGCATTTAGCCCTTGTGGCAATGGGGGTATAAGGAGGGAAGAATGGCCATGTGAGCCTTGTATGAAATAGAAATATTTGGGTCCATGTGTGGCCTTGTTTTGTTATGCAATGGTTTTCTCCATGATTTTCCCACTCACACCCCATAAAGGATATTCATGGAATTCCTTAGTTTTTACCTTGAGGGATTTTGGGTTTTTCATATGTTTATGTTCTTGTAGTGTTTTGTGCATGAGTGTTTGTTACCCGTTCATTGTGCTTTCCCCAAGCTCGGGGGTGGCCTCATGAGAGGCCTAGGATGGGAGGTGAGCATCCCATGGTTCCTATCCTATTTGTTCATGACAGGTTTTGAAGTCAAGGTCCAAGTGAATGAAGTTGGAAGGAGCTCAATTCCTTAGTTATGCTTGTTGGAAGAAACCATACTTTGATGTATGAGCATTAATGTAAAATGTGAATGTTGTAATTCAATCACTCCTTTGGCACACTTTGTTTTGATATATTGAAATGATATGGAGGAAGAAAGCTTGTTGTTTATATTTATCATTCATTGTAATTTGAATAGCTTATGAAATGGAGCAAAGATGTGTATTCCCTTAATTGTAAAGAAAGACAATATGTAAAGTGTTCTTGGTCAATTCAAAAGAGAAGCAAGTATCAACTCATTGTGATTATATATTGTGAAAGATCATTGTATGTATTTGATTTTTGTATTGCAATCAAGAAGGAAAATAATCACCTCTCTTAGACCTCTTAAATTTGATATTGATAAATTGATGTTTTAGATGGTTGAATACTTGGATTTGGATTTTGTATGGAAAACAATACATTTACTTTGTCAATTGAATTGCAACAAGATTATATACTTTATCTCTTCCTATGTTCTGCAAACAAATTTGATAGCTTGTTGATCCACATGGAATTAGGAATAAAAGACTTAGTTTGAATTTGAACTAAAACTTAGCAATTATCTCATTCAAGATGACTATTAAATACATTTGATTAGTCTAAATTCCTCCTTACCATATGCAATACACTTAAACAAAGCATTCAAAATGAATTAGTTCATGTGGAATTGTAGAGAAATCACTATCTTAACAAGATGGTTATGTTGAAATGAGCATGTTTGCTTCAGAATGTATCTATTTTTAGTTGATCAAATTCCACTCTAATCAACCCTTGTATTAATAATCATATTTAAGACCTTTGACATCTTAATGCTTAAGTGATTGCAAATTGATCCATGTTGAGATACTAACTCTACTTGCTAAGGAGAAGAAGTAATTAAAAAAAGAGAGACCAAAATAACAGTGCTTATGAAATAGCACTTCCCAGAAATTTTAAGAGAGCAAAATGCTCTCTGGATTTTGTATGGGATAAAAATCCCATACAAAAATCCTTACCAAAGTCTTTTTATATTAATATAAACTTGCCACCTATGTCAAAGCAATAAAATAAACTTTATTCAAAATATCATTCTTACCTTTTAAAATCTTTCCCCCTTGCTAGGCACAGGTGTTGAATGCAAAGACTTTGTTATTAATACCAAACCTTTTTAGTGATGGGATGGTGTCCTTGGTGACACCTCAGAAAGTCAGTTTGGTTAGCTTTTTAAGCCTTGTCTTCAAACCCACGCAGCTTTTGGAGGAAGTTTAAAGAAAGCATGTAATAAAATTTCCTTTGTTGTTTTGAATTTGCAATGGGTAGGTGGGCACTCTAAACCTTGCTAATTATTGAATCCCCCACCCAAAGCACACCTCATCCTCCTTGATTTGCACCCCCTTAACCTTTTTGGGTTATAGACTCCTCATGGCACGTGGATGAGGAGAGAATAGAAAGGGGAGATGGGAGTTAATAAGGGAGATAGGGTAGATAGTTTGAATAGGATATTTAGTAGATTGTTTTGATAGGTTGTTTTGAGTAGGATATTTAGTAGATAAGATTGTTTAGTAGGATGTTCATTTTAGTAGATTAATTAGTAAGTTGTTAAGATAGTTTAGGATATTAATTAAATATGTTATTTGAGATTAATGTGTTATTAATAACATTAGATAGATTTTATGTTAAGCAATTTTATTATCAAATAGGTTTGCTCATATTATTAGTTAATATATTATAATTTAATAATTGATTAATAACTATATTAATTAATTATTATATTATAATTATTAATTAATAATACATAAAATATTTAATTATAAACATTAACTAATGTTACCCCTTTAAATTCCTTAATTGGCACTTAGTACATTGATTAAATGGGTACGATGTTATTATAGATTGAATTAGTATTGATATATATTGGAAAATGAAAACATCAATTCAATAGTATCACAAGATGGGTCTCGATATGAGCTTATCGGGAAATGTTTACCTCACTATAAATAACGCTAACTTTATCACTTTAATCCTTCTTAAAAAAATTTGTTGGTTGTGTTTTGACCCGAACTTTTGGGCATCACATCAACATCATATCAAAGTGATTGTCAGACCTTCTATTCCTGATAATGATATCAATTGGCAAGTGTTTGACAATGATGAACAAATTTTGCAATTCTTGTTTGAAGAAGATGTTTTTTCAGAGTACAACCAAGATAGGCTATCAAAAAGCTATGGTGATCAAGTGATACAACTTAAGTCCAATAAGATGCCTAGACATCTTGTCACCTTAGAGACTGTCTTCAACAAGGATGATGAAGTCAAGAAAAACAAAATTGGCCTAGTAGTCCAACAAGAACATTTTGTTGAACTAGAGCTGGAACCAGGTAAGAGTTTATAGTTTGGAAAGATTAACACTGAATTAGAGAAGCAAGCTTACATGCAATTATTCAAAGAATTTAGTGATGTATTTGCATGGTACTATGAAGACCTCAAAGTTTTTGATCCTGCCCTTTCCTAGCACACTATTGAGTTAGAACCTAATGCCAAACTAGTGAGGCAGAAGCAAAGGCCTATTAATCCCAAGCTTGAGCCACTTATACATAAAGAAGTGCTCAAATTGATAGAAAGTGGTATTATCTACCCCATCAAGCATACTAGTTGGGTTTCCAACCTTGTTCCTATTAGGAAGAAGAATGGGGAGTTGAGGTTATGTGTTGACTTCAGGGATCTTAACAAGGCCTCTCTAAAAGACCGCCATCTATTACCCTCTATGGAACAAATCTTACAATGTGTCTCTGGATCTGAGATATTTTCATTATTGGATGGCTATTCAAGATACAATCAGATCTTGGTGAATGAAGAGGATCAATACAAGACTGCATTTACAACCAAGTGGGGGACCATGCCTTATCAAAAGATGCCCTCTGGTTTGTCGAATGTAGGAGCTACATTTCAAAAGGTGATGGATATGGCATTTAAAAGCCTAATGTACAAGTTTGTACTGGTCTACTTAGATAACATAACTATCTATTCAAAGGATGTAGTAGATCACATCAAACATTTGAGGAAGATTTTTGAAAGATGTAGAGGATTTGGGATATCTCTTAATCCCAAGAAATCTGTGTTTGCAGTTCATGAAGGAAAATTGTTGGGATATGTAGTATCCAAAGAAGGAATCATAGTAGATCCTAAGAGAATTGTAACTATCTTAGAGCTACCCCTACCACATCATAAGAAAAGTCTCCAATCCTTCATAGGAAAGATTAATTTTGTTAGGAGGTTCTTGCTTAACATTGCATATTTACTCAAACCCTTGATAGCCATGTTAAAGAAGAGTTTAGCTTTTAGTTGGACCAAAGAAGGGAGAGTCAATTTCTAGGCTATCAAAGAGGCCTTAACAAAAGCCCCTGCTCTCCTAATCCAAATTTTAGTAAGGATTTTATCCTATATGCTTATGGGGGTCATAATGCTATATCTGCAATGCTGACTCAAGAAAATGTAGATGGATTGGAGTGGCCTATTGCTTTCTTTAGCAAGGGTTTAGAAGAATATGAATATAGATACTCTTTTGTAGAAAAACATGTGCTTGCTATGGTGAAGAGCCTTAAAAAGTTTAGATATTTTTTGACCCATAGCAAGGTACATTTAAAAGTTACTCATCCATGTGTCAAAGAATTTTTGCTTTCTAAGGACCTAAATGAGAAAAGAGCTAGTTGGATCACCAAGGTGATGGAATATGACATAGATATTCAAACTACCAAGCTGGTTAGAGGAAGAGGTCTTTGTGAGCATTTGGTAGGGGATGAGAGTTCAAAGAAATCAGAGAAAATAGGTGCATCTCTGGTGGTACATTCTATAGAAGAACAAGCCAAGGCAACAAGCTGGTTGCCTAATATGATCAATTATTTAAAGATAGGACAACGTCCTGCAGGTTTGGATTTGGCAAAAAGGAGGTATTATAGATTGCAATCTATTCCTTTTGTGTTGATAGATGTAGTTCTTTTTAGAAAGGATCACAATGGTGTCCTTTTAAGATGTATTGATTCAAAAAAGGTAGTAGATGTCCTATTTGAGTTTCATGATGGACCTTCTAGAGGTCACTTTTCCCCTAGGACTACTACTTTTAAAATCATGAGAGCTGGATACTATTGGCCATCTATCTTTAAGGATAGTCATGATTATGTGAGGAAATGCATCAAGTGTGCCATTTTTTTAGGAAAATAAAGGCTTGTAGCCTTGCCCCTACAGCCAGTCAGAATAGAGCAACCTTTCATGAAATGGGCTATAGACTTCATTGGCATGATCAATCCTACATCTAGTGCAGGGCATAAATTGATAATTACTGCAATAGATTATTTCACTAGGTGGACAGAAGCAATTTCATTAAAAGAAGCCAATGAGAATGTTGTATTAAGTTTTTATGATAACATAATTCATTGGTTTGGCATTCCAAATTCCATAATTTTAGATAATGCATTGGCATTCATAGGCCTCAAAGTCTTAGAGTGGGTAGTCAAGAATGGCATCTATCTGAATACAAGTTCGAATTACTTCCCTCAAGGCAATGGCTTAGCTGAATCAACAAATAAGAACTTTATTAAGATAATCAAGAAGACTTTGCAAGACAACCAAAGGGATTGGCATACTAAACTAAGGTCTACCTTATGGTTTGATAGAATTACCCCAAAGAAGATCATTGGTAATTCTCCTTATATGCTAGTGTATGGCAGAGAGGCTAAGTTGTCCATTTCAACTAAATTACCAGCTCTAGACCTAGCCACTCAATATGACCTATTTGAAGGAGGGGATCCCTTGCAGATCAGATATGCTTAGCTTATGGAGTTAGAAGAACTCAAAGACAAATCAATGCAGGATATGGAATTCCATCAGATCCAAACAAAGAAAAGTTTTGACAAGAGAGCGAGGGTCAGAAATTTCAAGGTTGGGGATGTAGTCCTCAAGTGGGATGAGTTCAAGTCCAGGCCTAGCAGACATACCAAATTTGATTAATTCTAGAGTGGACCATTTTCTATAACAGAGTGTAAGGGATCCAATGCTTTCTAGCTATCAAATCTTGAAGGAGTTGCCTTGCTAATCTCAGTCAATGGATTCCACTTGAAGCCCTACTTTGAGGTTAATCCCTCTCTATAAATTCTTGTAAATATGTGTTTTTTTCTTTCTTTCCTTTCTTTCTAGGTTAGTTTCCTACTTTTCAAGAAGTGGTCCTACATAATTTTTCCCTTCTATTTTAGTTTTGTCCCTTTGTCAAGGTTTTGTGCTCAGTGATGCCTCCATGCCCAATAGATTATGTCAAGGCCACTGGTTTTCAATGTCTAGCAGGCTGACATCCAGCAGAAATCACCAACATGTTGCCCAATTTTTCATGTCCCATGTAAATTTGGCTAATACCCATCTCAAGGTCTACATTTTTATCTTTCCAAGTGCTCTACAAAATTTCATGGGTTTACCTACTTCCCTCCAGTCTCTGCAACTATTTATAGGTCCCTGGCTAGGTGAAAGTCCTTAAAAAATTCATAAAACTAGTCATTATAGGCCAAACCCTCAAAAAACCCTAAGCCTTGTTATAATTCATTGTTACTTTTTCGGTCACTTATACTCCCCAATACCCATGTGCGCTAATTTCTCATTGGTTGGTCACCTATTCTCTTATTTCCCCAGTGGTTACCCTTTTTATTCGGCAATTCAGCAACTACGTTGGTTCTCTTAGTCACTAAATGTTTGGCGGTCAAGCCTTAACATCCCGTGACCCAGTGAAATAGCTAACCTTCCCTCAATCACGTATTCACTAAGTTTTTGGTGGTCACTTTAGTGGGGTCCCAGTCTAGAAGATCTGACGGTTGTCATGAATTCACAAGGGGTTCTTCTGACACATGCTATCTTGTGCTAAATGTCAATCTTTCCTTTTGTGCAACACTTCATTTTCTAAGTGGGTCCACTACCACATCATCCTATGGGGAAGATTTTCATTGGTTAGTTGGTGATGATTTGGAAGTTTGTTAGAGAAGGCCCAGAGGATTGTGTAGCTTTTAATCCAACAATTGGCACACGATCTCATGGGTTGTGTCAGAGCCATGAGATTATGCACCGGCCATCGATCTTGATTTGTTGTCAGAGCTTCATTCAGTGGGTCCTCATTTTCTGATGTGCTCACCTTCTATTGGTCCACATAGCAATGACTAGGATTTGTCAGTGGGGTCATGTCAGAGTCTTTGCAGGGATGTCAGAGGGACGAAGATCAATGGCTGGTGTATCTTTGAATAGCCTTTTTTTGACACATGTGATCTTACATCGATTGTCAGATTTGCCAAGTGTTCAACTTTGTCAGGTGGGTCTAGTGCTAGGTCAAAGTGACATGCCATCTTCTCATTGGTTGAAGTAAAGATAAAATTTTTGAGACCATGTTGCTAGGTGTTCTGATGTGCTCAAAGGTGATTGGTTGCCGAGTGTTGATGAAGACTTCCAGGTGGACCAATGTGTTAGTGGGGTCATAGCTTAATGAAGATCTATGGCGGGTGTATGATCTAAACAAATATTCAGTGGTCATCAGATCATGCACCTACCATTAGATTGGAATCTTAGTTTGAGTGGGTCTGTTGTCAGAGCTTGCCGAGGTGTTTGTTGATGAGGTGGCCGGAGCAAATAAAAGAATGCCAAGTCGCATAAATTAGCCTAGGGTTAGAAAGGTTTCATGAATCTATGACTAAAGAGATCTCCATGTTCACCAGACTTAACCGGGGTCAACTAAAGTTTTAAACAACTCTATGACTAAAGGGAAAAGGTAACCTAAGGTGGACTTGAAGTTAATTCTACAGACGAATAGTTCTTGGGTAAATAGGAAGATCTAACGGTCATGTTTTAAAAGGAGATTGAGATTTAAATGATGACTATTGATAGAAGAAAAGTGTGGTGCCACCTGTTAGCCATTAATATTCAAATTTTAAATATTTCTCTGTAGGGTTTTTGCTAGGTTTTGATCCAATGGTCAGTTGCGACAAAATGGGTAGCTATTACCCTAATTTTTCATGTCCCATGTAAAATTTGGCCAATTTCCATCTCAGGGTCTTCATTTTTATCCTTCCAAGCACTCTACAAAATTTTCATGGCTTTGTCTACTTCCCTCTAGTCTCTGCAACTATTTCTAGGTCCCTGGCTAGGTGAAAAGTCCTTTAAAAATTCATAAAACTAGCTATTATAGGCCAAAACCCTAAAAAACCCTAGGCCTGTTATAATTCTTTGTTACTTTATTAGCCACTTAAGTCCTCAAAAAACCCATGTGTGCTTTATTCTCATTGGTCGTTCGTACATTCTCTAAGTTCTTTGAAGGTTCCCCCTTCTATTGGGTGATTTGACAATTACATTGGTTCTTTTAGTTGCCAAATGTTTGGCAATTAAGTCTTAACATCTCGTGACCCTGCGAAGCAGCTAACCTTTCCTCAGTCACATATTCACTAAGTCTTTTGGTGGTCACTTTAGTAGGGGTCCCAGTAAGGAAGATCTGATAGTTGTTGTGAGTTCACAAGGGGTTATTCTGACACATGAGATTATGCGATGGCTGTCGATCTTGATTTGTTGTCAGAGCTTCGTTTAGTGGGTCCTTTCTTTCTGATGTGCTCACATCCAATCAGTCACTGGGCACACAACTAGATTATGTCAGTGGGGCTATGTCAGGATCTTTGTAGGGTTGTGTCAGAGGGATGAAGATCAATGGTTGTTGTATCTTCACATAGCCTTTTTCTGACACATGTGATCTTACACCAGCCGTTAGATTTTCCAAATGTTCAGCTTTGTTAGGAGGGTCTGATGCCAGGTCAGGATGAAATGTAGTCATCTCATTGGTCAAAGTAAAAGGAAAATATGTGGGGCCATGTTGCTAGGTGTGCTAATATGTTGGTTTATGATTAGTTGCTGTATGCTGATGAGGATTTGTCAAAGGATCTAATGTGTCGTGGGGTCCCAGTCTAATGAGGATCTATAGTCGGTGCATGTTCTAAAGGAATATTCAAAGGGTATGAGATCATGCGCCCACCATCAGATTGGAATATTTTTCTCAATGGGACCATGTCAGAGTATCTATAGGGATGTCAGTAGACTGAATATCTACGATTGTCACTTGATCGCAAGAGATCTTTCAAGCCCTTGCGATCTTGCGACAACCATCCTATCCTCTTTCTGTAGGTCGTGGGTCCAAGTCTATCAGATGTGTTGATTTTCTCACATTTCATTGGTTGCTGACTTCCATGGTGGTGTTTGACTTGTCAGAGATAGATTTTCAAACTATTTTCAAGTGCATTGTGACTCTTCATCTACCGGGAAGGGTTTCTCATCGATGGTTGCATTTTAAAATTTGTTGCTAGCCATTATATTTTGAAATTCAAATGTCTTTGCAAAGGTTTTGCATTCTTTCAGCCATGCATGACATTAGGTAGCTTAGGAAATAAAGTCTCAGGATGGTTGTGGTTGTGAAGATAATAGAAGTGACTACTGGCCAGTGTTGCAAGGTCCTTTGCCATGTTTCCATGACAGGAGTTGCTAGAAAGAGTTGGTGCCACCTTTTTTAACAGTACATCTCCTAGGGAAATATGATCAGATTTGAAGCCTTCATGGCTTAGTGGAGTTGTAGGTTGGTTGGTAAGTCAACGTTGTTGTGCCTACATATGTTTTCAGTTCAGAAATATCAACATGCAAAGAAAGATATGATTTGATCACTGGCGTTCTCAGGGATTTTCGTAATAGGTGATTGGTACCCTAGGGTTTGATATCATTGTTTAATCTTGTAACCCTAGTTAGGTTTTGACTCTTTCCTGCATGTAAGAGGGTATGTATATAATGTATTTTTGGATCTTTTGAGCTCAGAGTTGGACAATTGTAAAAAGAAAGTCATCTTTCTTAAGGGTCATCTGTGGTATCATTTCTACCCTTTGGATTCTACAATTGTAAATCTTTCATTAATGATTCAGATGTTGCAGAAGTATTTTGTGACAATCCTTCATGTCCCTATGCTTCCTTGTTTGAGATATCTCTTATTGGATTAAAGTATATGATGTTTTTTAGTAATATCTTAGGGTTCTTGATCCCTCTTACTTTCTATAATTATGTGTGTTATTATGTTTGATCTGATTTAGATATTTCTGTGGGTATACTTCAGCTCCCTAATAGTCTTGTCTCAATCCTACATTGAGTTGTAGAAGTGAATGTCTGCTTGTAGGTAATAAGTTGTGTCTTATGTTCAAAACCTCATATGAAACACTTATGCAAGCCTATTCAGTAAGTTGTGACCTACTAGACCTAAGACTTTCATTGATTCCATTCCTCTATACTGAGATCCAAACCCTAATTTTAGTGAATCACCTAGTAGGTAGTTTTCTTTCAAGTCTTTTCCTTTTCAAGTATCCCTTCTATCCCTTTCCCTCAAAGTTTTACTTTTCATGTCAAGAAGCAAATTAGGGTGATTATCCAAGAGGAACCAGCCTAGAACCTAGAGGTCTCATCTCAGTTAGCATAGGTCCCACAACTAGGAGATGAGTCCCATGTTATACTAGGTGATCAAGACTACGAGAGCTTGAGACAAGGGTACAAACTTAGTGTATAAGAATTATGGCATGCCTGGTAGGACTATAAAAGAAACTATTGTTTGAAGATTATGTTATCTCTAATATACAGATTGCATAATACAAGCTTTTAGAAGTTGTTCTACCAAGTATATCTGGTGACTCCACTAATTTCAAAGATCCAGGCCGAGCTTGTTTAAGGTTTATGAGAAAGATTGAGACTAGGAGCTCAAAGCCTACTCAATTTTTTAGAGTTGCCCTCAAAGAGAAGTCATAAAGGCAGGTCAAGTCAAAGAACATCCCCTACAAGGAGAGTTCAATCAACACCACTAGATACCTCAGAAAGGAGACCTTTTCCCTTTCATTTTGAAAGGAGTGGAAGATCCCTAACCAAAGATCTAGAATAGGATTCAAATCTAGAAGCAAATACAGCTCATATAGTTGTTAATCTTTAGATTCCAACTCCTACAATGGCTAGGTAGTTTGCCTTTGCACCTTTCAACCAAGGGAGTCCATTAGTATTTTCTCAACATCATGATGTGCCCTTGGTGGCACTAAAGAGTATACCTAATTTGACAGGTGAAGGGAAAACAACTACTTTTGAACACATAAGAGATGTGACCACCATCTGCAACATACACAACATAACTCAAGAAGATGTGGCCACAAAATTATTAGTAGCCTCGCTAAAAGGTAAGGCTCTTGAATGGTTTAGAACTCTAACTGTTGGTTCCATTACTTCATGGGATGAGTTAGGGGATGCATTAAGTAAGCATTTTGAGGATAAATTAGATAACTTGTCTCTAGTTGAATAGTTAACAACTATTAAGAGGGACCCTCAAGAACAAATGACAGACTGCAATAATAGATTCATCAAAACATGGAATAGAATTCCAGTATCAGTAAGGCCATCAGCTAAGCATGCTTTTCTTTATTACTTGCAAAGCTTGAATGGTCAAATTTTTGTCATGATCCAATCTATGGGTGGTACTTCTTTACCCCAAGCTTTTGAGATAGCTGTCAAGGCTGAAAATTGTTTAATCCAACCAAGCATGATTGCTAGAAGGCCACCAATGCCCATCTTTCCTAGCCTTCAACCCATTGCACCTACCCAAGTACCCCCATTTACCCCTATTCCCACCATATTAACACCCCAGGCCAGTACCAATGGTCAAGAGCTAAGAACAAGTTTCTCTCAAGAGCTACAAGAGATAAAGAATAGCCAATAAAGCAGTCAGCAAGAAATGACAAACTTGTTGCAAACCTTGACTAAAGAGGTCACAAATCTAAAGAAACAAGGTCAAGGAATCAGAGCACCATTTTAGATACAAGGCCAAGGTCCTAATCAACAATATCAAAATTAGGGATAGCCTTATCAACAAAATAGGCCACCATACCAAGGAGGCTATCAAGGACAAAGACAAAGTTTTAACCAAAGACCATTCCAACCATATAAACCTACACCTCTAAATTTTGCAAATCTAGTAAGGGATATGGTTCCTAGTCAAATTAATATGGCTATGGATAATGAATGGTGTTTTCCTTATAATCAACCTCATAACTAGGCTATATGTTCAAATGGTTGGATGAACCAAGCTTTAATGGTTCAAAATGCCTCACAAGCTCAATCAAAGGCTTCATCCAGTGGGTCAGTTCCTCAACAAGAATCACAAGAGAATGAGACTGCTCTCTTTAATTGGGAGCAACCAGACTTCAATGGAGTCAATGATGAAGTTTCTTTTGTTGCCTATACAAGAGCAAAAAGAAAAGCTCAAGACATTGAGCAAGTAGATTCCAATGCCAAAGCCACTACATTTGCAGAGCCTCTACAGCAAGCTAATCCCATCACACCTAAGGAGGTTCCTGTCATCACAAGCAAGGAGAGCCAGACTCTCAAAGAGGTGGAGCCTATCATAGTAAAGGCACAACAAAGAGTACACAATGTGACACCATTTAACATCATCGACAACATGAAGAAGGTGAATGTCATCATGTCCATGTGGGACTCTTTGGCTCTTCCAGGATAGCCTAAAATTTTGAAGAAGGCCATGACAGAGGTAACAACTCCTCAACCTACAAAAGAAGTTGCAAAGCTAGTGTTGGTTAACACTGATCAAGAGAAGGAGGCTCCAAGTAGCAACTCCAAGGTCAACACCACACAAGGTAGGAATTCAAAGCCACCTCCCTTTTATCTATCTTTAATCATTGGAAAATCTTTAGTGCATAATTGTATGGTAGATAGTGGAGCTACTGGCACTATAATGCCCAAGAAAGTAGCTGACCAATTACGACTGAAATATGAACCCTTCCGAAAGAAGGTTACCCAACTTGATGGATCCTCAGTCAATACTATAGGTGTGGCTAAGGATACCAGTTTGATCCTTCATAATAGTCCTAATTTTTCCATCCTCCTTGATATATATATTATAGATCTCCCTACATTATTTGCTATATGTCTTGCAAGGGAATTTACAACCAAGATAGGAGGTTACATATCTTCTGACTAGTCCCACATGATTTTTCATAAAAGGTATGGGATCAAGGTCACCATTAAGTCAGAACCATTGGTAGCACACCATATAGAGCCTTATGTGTCCAATACCATCAATGTAAATTGCCCTATATTTGATAACAGTGACTTCCAAACCACTAGTGAAGCAAGCACAAAGATAGGAAGTATCCCTGATATTTTACTAGATGAAAGAACTTCAGAGGCCCAAGAACACCTTATTTGGGATTTTGGTCTGGGAAGTTATTTGATACAAGAAAATGATGTCATAGAACCAAGCCTTTTCAAAGAAGATACTGATTCAAAGGATCAGAGAAATCAAGTTTGGGAACTTTTTTTTGATGGGGCTAGAAGTAGGCATGGTTCTAGTGGTGATGCTATGCTAGTGTCCCCAAAAGGAGAAAGGTATTACACTACCTTTAGATTCAGTTTCGCCTACACTAGCAACACTGCACAGTATGAAAGTCTAGTCAATGGGCTAGAGTGGGCTAGAAAAAGAGGGATTAAGGCCTTAAAAGTTTATGGTGATAGTGAGTTAGTTGTCAGCCAAGTAAGAGGGATAAGTGCAACAAAAAATGATGTCATGAAAGAATACAAACATAGAGTTTGGGATGCAATTGAATATTTTTGTGCTTTCAATATTGTTGCTATCCCTAGGAAGCTAAATCAAAATGTAGATAGGTTAGCTATTGTTGGATCTCAGTATGATATTCTGAATACCATTATAAAAAAAAAGATCAATAGCATATCAAGGTGATTATCAAACCTTCTATTCCTGATAATGATGTCAATTGGTAGGTGTTTGACATTGATGAACAAATTCTACAATTCTTGTTTGAAGAAGTTGATTTTTCAGAGTACAATCAAGATAGGCTATCGCAAAACTATGGTGATCAAGTGATACAAATTAAGTCTAATAAGATGTGTAGAGGTCTTGTCACCTTAGAGACTATCTTCAACAAGGTTGATGAAGTTAAGAGAAGCAAAGCTGGCCTGGTAGTTCAACAAGAACATTGTGTTGAACTAAAGTTAGAACCAGGTCGGGCTTACAATTTGGAAAAGTGAACACTGATTTGGAAAAGCAAGCTTATACCCAATTATTCAAAGAATTCAGTGATGTTTTTGCATGGCAATATGAAGACCTCAAAGGTTTTGATCCTACTCTTGCTCATCACACTATTGAATTAGAACCTAATGCCAAACCAGTGAGGCAAAAGCAAAGACCTGTTAATCCCAAGCTTCAGCCACTCATGCATAAAGAATTACTCAAATTGATAGAAAGTGGTATCATCTACACCATTAAGCATACTAGTTGGGTTTCCAACCTTGTTCCTATCAGGAAGAAGAATGGGGAGTTGAGGTTATGTATTGACTTCAGAGATCTTAAGAGGGCCTCTCTAAAATATTTCCATCCATTAACCTCTATGGAACAAATCTTACAATGTGTCTCTGGATCTAAGAGATTTTCATTATTGGATGGCTATTCAGGATACAATCAGATCTTGGTGAATTAAGAGGATCAATACAAGACTACATTTACAACCAAGTGGGGAACCATGGCTTGTCAAAAGATGCCCTTTGGTTTGTCAAATGTAGGTGCTACATTTCAAAAGGTGATGGATATGGCCTTTAAGTGCCTCATGTACAAGTTTGTACTGGTCTACTTAGATGACATAACTATCTATTCAAAGCATGTCATAGATCATATCAAACATTTGAGGAAGATCTTTGAAAGGTGTAGAGAATTTGGGATATCTCTTAATCCCAAGAAATGTGTATTTGCAGTCCAAGAAGGAAAATTGTTGGGATATGTAGTATCCAAAGAAGGGATCATAGTAGAGCCTAAAAGAATTGTAGCTATCCTGGAGCTACCCCTAGCACATCACAACAAAAGTCTCCAATCTTTCATAGGAAAGATTAATTTCATTAGGAGGTTCTTGCCTGACATTGTAGATTTACTAAAGCCTTTGACAGCCATGTCAAAAAAGAATTCAGCTTTTAGTTGGACCAAAGAAGGGAGAGTCAATTTCCAGGCTATCAAAGAGGCCTTAATAGAAGCCCCTGCTCTCCTAAACCCAAATTTTAGTAACATTTTTTCCTTTATGCTTATGGAGGCCATGATGCTATATCTACAATGCTGACCCAAGAAAATTTAGATGGATTGGAGCAGCCTATTGCTTTCTTTACCAAGGGTTTAGAAGAATATGAATAGAGATACTCTTTTGTAGAGAAACATGTACTTGCTGTGGTAAAGAGCCTTAAGAAGTTCAGATATCTATTGACCCATAGAAAGGTACACTTGAAGGTTACTCATCCAAGTGTCAAAGAATTTTTTCTTTCCAAAGACCTAAATGAGAAAAGAGCTGGTTGGATCACCAAGGTGATGGAATATGACATAGATATTCAAACTACCAAGCTGGTTAGAGGAAGAGGTCTTTGTGAACATTTGGTAGAGGATGAAAGTTGAAGGAAATTAGTGCCAATAGATGCATCTCTCGTGGTGCATTCTATAGAAGAACAAGCCAAGGCAACTAGTTGGTTGCCTAATATGATCAATTATTTGAAGATAGGACAATGTCCTGTAGGTTTGGATTCAGCAAAAAGGAGGTATTATAGGTTACAATCTATTCCTTTTGTGTTAATAGATGAAGTTCTTTTCAGAAAAGATCACCGGGGTTTCCTTTTAAGATGCATTAATTCAGAAAAGGTAGCAGATGTTCTATTTGAGTTTCATGATGGACCTTCTAGAGGTCATTTCTCTCCTAGGACTATTGCCTTTAAAATCATGAGGGATGGATACTATTGGCCATCTATCTTCAAAGATAGTCATGAGTATGTGATAAAATGCATCAAGTGTGCCATATTTGCAGGAAAAGAAAGGCTTGCAGCCTTGCCCCTACAACCAGTTAGAATAGAGCAACCCTTCATGAAATGGGGTATAGACTTCAATGGTATGATCAATCCTCCATCTAGTGTAGGACATAAATGGATAATCACTACAATAGATTACTTCACCAGATGGATAGAAAAAACTGCATTAAAAGAAGCCAATGAGAGTGTTGTCCTAAGTTTTTATGATGATATAATTCATAGATTTGGCACTCCAGACTCCATAATATCAGATAATGCATTGGCATTCATAGGCCTCAGAGTCTTAGAGTGGGTAGTCAAGAATGGAATTTATCTGAATACCAGTTCAAATTACTACCCTTAAGGAAATGGGTTAGCTAAATCAACAAATAAGAACTTGATTAGGATAATCAAGAAGACTCTGCAAGACAACCAGAGGGATTGGCATACTAAACTCAGGTCCGCATTATGGTTAGATAGAATTACTCCAAAGAAGATTATTGGGAATTCTCCTTATATGCTAGTGTATGGCAGAGAGGCTAAGTTGTCCATTTCAATTCAATTACCAGCTATGGACTTGTGTGTGTGAAAAGTGTACCTAATCTGTAGACACAACACTTTAGTAAAACATTAGAGGTTAGCAAAAATGAAATCGTGCAATGAATTGAAAGATAAAATAACCAGGTGATTTACTACCTTTTAATAGGTGCGAGTATGATGTTCTCAGATTGTTACCAAGATCAGTGACCTTGACGACACCTAAATGAAGGATTTGAATGCAATTAATCTATTTTTTTGTATTTTAGATGCAATAATAATGAAAAACTGATATGAATCTATGGTAATATGGAAATTGATATGCTAAAATGATCTAACAATAATATGAAGACAAAATTGATCTCACAAAACGTGGTTGATTCGCAAAGAAGCTCCGATTCTCCAGATAGCAATTCACAGCATAAGTTTGCAAATTATAAGATCCTGTGGATTTGAGAGATGATTTGTGAAGAGCTAAAGCCTTGATTTATAGAAATCCAAGGCTTTGAGGATGCATGAAAGAAAGCCATAAATCACTCAAATAAACTCAACTTGATTTTTGAGTTATCTGAAAATAAAGATAATTTAATTCACAAAAATATGCAAATCATGCAAAAACAACTTTTTAACTCAAATTAGAAGTTTAGATCAACTTTAAAACTCAAAAATGATGTTGAGTTCCAAAAAGTCAATAACTTGCATTGATTTTATGATTTGGAGTTTAACTGCTCTTTGATTGTGCACATGGATAATTATGAATTAATAAATAAATAAAGTGATTTATTTCCAACTTAACTGATTTTTAAAAATAAAACAATTGATTTATGGGTTAATCAATCATTTAATCAAACTTTTATTCAAAAACAATATTTTTAAAAATTGATAACTTGCTTTAATTAATTAAATAAGAATTTAATCAATTATTCATAGGATTTTGGATTTATTGTCAAAATTAAATAATACGATTTAGGAATAAATAGAATTAACTTCAATTAAATAATTAAGTGGTAGAATTAAATCTAATTAATTAAATATTTAGAATATTCAATTCATCAAACTTTAGGATAAATAAGATTTATCACCAAATAATCATTAAATTAATGATAATTATGATGATTAGGAATATTACTAGGAATATTCCCCGATGTAGAATTTAAGATAATCAATTAGGATTCGATGATGTGCAGATGAGCCTTTGGTTAGGAATTTGATGTCAATTTCATTCGATGTGTCGATATAGAGGTTAATGAACCTATAGCCCATTTTTGGGGTATTACATTTTGCCCCTCTTTGAATTACTAGGCGAAGCGCAGTGGTTCAAAGATAGTCTGTGTATGATGTTTGAAACTGATGATCTGATATGAGATTGCAATTGATATGAAACAAAAAC
Organism: Chamaecyparis obtusa; assembly: GCA_027943335.1. Lineage (NCBI taxonomy): Eukaryota > Viridiplantae > Streptophyta > Pinopsida > Cupressales > Cupressaceae > Chamaecyparis > Chamaecyparis obtusa. The sequence continues at coordinate 84,468 of BSBK01010912.1, forward strand.
TATGATATGAGACAAAGATTGATTGAAAGATTCAAAGATATGAAGATGATAGGTCCTAAATGACCAAAGATAATGTTAGCTATAACAGCAAATGAACCAATGAAACAAAAGCGTCAAAATGCCTGATTCTAAACCTTATGATTGTGAAGAAGTGAGTGATCGATTCCAGACTCAATTGTCCTTAGAAGAATCACGTAGGTATCACATCTGAAGCCTTCAGTTACTGAAGAATCAAGGAAATAACACAATTGAACTGATAGTTGCAAAAACTGATACAATTTACAAGATTAAGAGAATACCAGATTGATAGGGATCTCGATGAATCTGATATTCCCTGAGTGATGATTGATTTTCCCCAAGTGATGAGTTCTTTTTGATGAATCAGTAACTAGATGTGGTTGTTGTCTTGATTACTCTGGAAGGATATGATTTCAAAATTAGATTATAGACTTTGAATGATGTGCAATACCATGCCCCCTTCGGGATTAAAATTGAAATCTGACAAGAAAAGTCAGCGTTGAATGGTTTAGAAGCATGTTAATTGATTTGAGAAGTGGTTAAACACATCCAGGAATGCATTCTACATTGTTTAGAGGTCTTCAAGACCAAGTTTGACTAGGTGAAACCATGCATTGACCATAGTTGACCAAGTTGAAATTTTGATAGTTTGATGGAAGATAATCAGTTAAGTTGAAAAATGGATTTCTACTATGATTGAAGGTTGATTATGCAAGTAGTTAATAATATAAACAATCTTAGATTTTGATTTTGATCCCGAAAAAGGATTCTACTTGTTGTTTCATTGGAGGAACCTTCATGTGAGATTCAGCTCTTGTTAGATTTGAAGAGACAAGTGGAGAATTGTTTAAGCATTGAAGTTCATTTAGCCATTGTGAGATCATGTAAACAAGCAAAAATGCAAACAAACATGCAAAATGAAATGCAACCTAAGACCTAGGACCTAATCACTGATCATATGTCAATTTGTTATCATCATTGAACTTTTAGGTAACTGGATAAATCAATACAATTCCCACTAGTTATGAAACCATAGACATATGAATATCGATTTGTATGCACAAGAATCAGTACAACACCCATTGGTCAACAACCATGGATATATGAATATTGATTTTTTTTTTTTTGGAATGTTGGATTAGATATAAACACCAAGGCACAAATGCCAGGATGACTTGAATATCATGTCCATTTTGATATAGCAATTTGTATAAGAATCAAAACATAAATGTCATGATGACCTGAATATGCCTTGTGTACAAACACATCAAACAGTCAAGAGATCATTCTAAATCCAATGTGAATTACCCATAGTGACCCTTTATGGTTCACATCCTTAGGCAAGATCACATTCACAATAGGAGAAAGAAATCACTCAAAAAGATAATAGTTAGATCAAACTTCCTTGAATTTTATGAGTATCAATGGTCGAGGTACACATGGCCATCTAATTCAAGATAGAGGCTCTTACAATCAGACACCATTTCAATCCAGAATTTCCAAAGTTGTTAGATTTTCACGTACAAGCAGAAACAAAGAAAAGATTATGCCCCCAGTCATCACTCTCTAAATTTTGTAAAGGACATCATCGAAGAGCTCAAAGGGACACAATATGCAAAAATCTCAATACGAATCAGTAAGCATACAAGGAGATAAAAGCATGTAAAAATAATAGATTGTTTTCAGTGGAGTTTGGATGTTTGATTGCATTGTTGATGCAAAATCCTTTCTGGAGACAAGACTGACTGACTGAATCACATGAAGCTTCAAAAGACTCTAACTAGATATGATATGTCTAAGATATACTAGAGACCATAGGATATGACTATGATTGCCCCCAAGTGTTTAAACATTTATAGGATACATACGCTTGAGCTGATTGGTGTACAAACTGACTTATTGAGAGCAAGAATGCAGAAACAAACTGGGAGATATGTACAAACTAAAGTAAGACTGAAAGCCAGGAAAGACCAAGATTGCACTGATGGATGGAGCATTTTGAAACAAGTGGTTCCCATTTGCTAGGTTTTCACCATCTTGGCAGAGATTTGCTACCAAGGCGCCTGTTTCTAGGTTTTCACCAAGGCACTTTTTTTTCTTTCTCATTTTTTTTTATTTTTCATTTTTTAAAATTTTTTTTTGTACTTTTGATATTTTTTTATTTTTTTATCAATCATCAAGACACTTATTTCTAGGTTTTCACCAAGATGTTCAATTTTTCAGGACATTTTCCAATTTTAAAGATTTTTTCAGGACATTTTACCATAGACTGAATGCTTTAGGCATAGAATTTCTTTAGATGGAGAATGTTGATTGGTTCTCAAAGCTGTTCTCCTTCAGTCATTAAGAGTTGATAGGCACCAAAGCCAAAAGTAGCAATGATTACAAAGGGACCCAGCCAATTGGGTTCAAACTTCCCCTTGCATTCTCGATGGGATTGATTTTTAGGATTTTCTCTTAAGACTAGATCACCAACCTAAAATTCTATGTGTTTGACTTTCTTTTTGTAACCTCTAGACATTTTCTTCTGATATAATCTAAGATGATCATACGATACTTGTCTACGCTCATCTAGTAGTTCAAGTTCTTGCAACCTAGACACTTTGTAGTTATCATCAGTTACTAGACCATGCATTCTGATTCTTAGTGATGGGATTTCAACCCCAATAGGTAGTACCGCTTCAGACCCATAAAATAAAGCAAAAGGTGTAGCCCTAGTGGGAGTTCTAATACTTGATCTGATACTTGTTCTGATACTTGTTCTAATATTTTTTCTGATACTGGTTTTGATACTTATTCTAATACTTGTTCTGATACTGGTTTTGATACTAGTTCTGATACTTGTTCTGATACTGGCTTTGATACTTATTCTGATACTTGGTATACTTGATAGCATCTTTTTCCATTGCAAACTCCCAAGCAAGATCATATCATGTAGTCCCAATGTCTAGCAAGGTGGAGAACAAGAGGTATTAGCAAGTTGGTGGATGAGATGGAAGACAAGAGAATGAAGAAGAATAAAGGGAAAAAATCCTCAAGGGAAAACTCCTCAAGAATACCCAAGCTAGGGAAAAATTTTCATGTAAAGCGCATTTGGACAAGCAATGAAAGGCCAACATAGGATAAGTCACAAAATCATAATGCCAAAGAAGGATAGGATGTAGTCCAAAGGAATAGACATGTCAAGAGGCTTCATAGCATCGTGTGTTACTCTTTCTTTCTTTTTTTATTAGATCAAGACCAAAGGGGAAATGATAGCGAAAGACTAGAATGAATGGAGGAAAATAAATATGAAGGTTAAATAGGAAGGGAATGAAAACAAGATCATCGTAAGATAGCTCACAAAATAGTCAAATGTTCGTGTATAGATCAACATTGTCAAGATCAAAGAGAGAAGATGAAATGGATGAAATATGTAGAAGAACTACTCATGATGCCTAATTGCTAGGTTTTCATCATGGTACTTATCCAAGCTGCCACAAGGGAGTGGTTTTCACCATAGGATGAATTTATTTCTCTTTACTTTTGCTACCAAGGCACCTATTTCCAGGTTTCCACCAAGGCACATTTTCAATTTTTTTTATTTTTTTATTTTTTTTCAGAAGAAGGCAAGCTTTTTAGATAATGCTCCTTGAAAGGATAAACCATGATATGCCAAGGATTCAAAATGATATGCTCAAAGAATTTGATAGGGAAAGGGAGATGGAAGAGAAAAATGGAGGATAAGGTTTTATGTAAAGCGAGTGAGGTTGGAAGATAGGAGGAATAGGAAAATGAGGAAAAAGGATACAAGGTAGAAGGATAATGAATGGAAGGATTGTGGAAGGGTAAATAGGAGGGAAGGAAAGATCAACATCAACACACACCTTGAAGTGTGGCGAGAGGGTGGAGGAAATGTGAATGAAGGAATACGTGAAGGAATATGGTGAATGGATAACAGAGGTTGTGGTTTAGGCACATGGAATGGAAGAATGTTTTTGGAAGAAGATGAAGTGGAAGTCTTTGGAAGCATGAATGTCAACTTCACTTTTTGCTCAACATCAGACTCTTTCAAGAGAGACTTTGGAATCCATATAGTCATAGGCTTTTCATTTCTTTTTGATGATCTAGAGAGAATATCTTTAATGATGGATTTTGGAACCCATACTCTTCTTGTGATTTTTTTCTTAGATATCTCTTTTGACTTTATGTTTTCATGTCTATTACAGGAGACATGGTGATCTTCTTTTTTTGATGGATTCTTGTATTAATTATTTTTCTTGTATTGAACATTCAAGTTACTTCCAAAAGACTTGGGACTTGTGGAAGAAAAAGGAGGATATGACTGGTTTAGATGGGTGGGTGGATGAAAAGGATTCAAGGGTATGCATCTATGTTGATCTTGAGGAAAGATAGGAGATGGAGGTATGTAAGGACCCAAGATGGATGGATAATTAGGAAAGTTAGGAGGGGAAAGTGAAGGGACATAAGGACCCAAGATGGAAGGTAGACGTGAGGCCTTTATTGGTGGTGGAAGAGGTCCAAGGATGGAAGTGGAAGACACAAAAGGATAATCAATAAGTTCATCAGCATCTTTAGAGTGAGCATTAGAATTTTCAATAGAATCAAGTACATCTTGAATATGAGCACCTTCTTTGATAGGATTGTTCAAAGCTTGCAAAGACTTAGGAAGAGTAGAAAGTGGAAATGAACATGGAGTGGTAGAACAAGAAGACGAAAGACTTTGATCTTGACAAGGATCTTTGGATAGCACAAGCACAATTTTTTTTTTTCAATTTTCAATAGGCTTAACATTGGAATTAACAACACCATTTTTAACAACTTTAATGGAAGTATCATCTTTGGAAAGCACAAGTGTAGTAAGGTTATTTTGATTGTCAATAAGCTCAATAGTGTAAGTAGTATCTTGATCTTGCTTAGGAGAAGACTTAAGACATGGTGGAATGCATGAAAAAGGGTGTGCAGGATCAAAAGAACCCTAAGGTGGATAAGAGACATTGTGAAAAGGAGAGGACGCCATGGAGGGTTCTTGATCTTGATCTTTCTTTATCATTTTTGGAGTCCTCTTGACATGGAGCCACTTCTAAGAACAAGGAAGCATGTTGGGATTGTATGGAAGACTTTGGAAGAGATGGTGGAGGACTAGCTGAAGTAGGAATTATAGCATATGAAGGCTTAGGCTCTTTAAGTTTAGCATTATTGAAAGTATTGGTAGCCAAGTGAAAGTTAGCTTGAGTTTCTTCAAGGGGTAGCCCTTGAGGATAACTATAGGGAATTGTATGAAAAGTATTAGGACTTTCGTTGGATGAAGGATTTGTGAAATATTTGGAAGACTCGAAAGCTTTAGGAAATGTATGGTTATTGGAGGAAGTAGGGGATGGAAGCGAACCATCACAAGACAAAGGTTCAGCATTAACATGATCTTTCTTGAGAGTGTAATTTTTATTTTCAGCATGAGAGTTCTTAGAGGAGAGATCCTTGTAGTATTGATGCTTCAAGCTAGCACGATGCATTTTATAGTCCTTAGCATTAGTAGATGGATCATAATCAAGGTATTGTTCACAAAAATCATCAAAGTCTTTTTAAAAATCAGACTCATATGGATCACCATCATGATCTATCCAATGTGACATCCCATTTCTAGTAAGTAGGAACACATGACAAGGAGGACTCTTAGGAATAGAGGTGTCATAGGTATCATTATATTGTCCATCATCATAGTCATCATAGTCCCCAAAGATGGATGTGTCACTCTCCATGGAAGAGGTATCATAAGGATTATCACATTGCTCAAATTTTATTTGGGGGCATTGTGACATGTACAAGTCTTTATCAAATGGAAAAGGACATAGAGCTTCCATGGAGAACTCTTTAGGTTCCCTTTCTTTCTCAAGTTTGTTAAGTTTGACTTGCATAGCTTGCATCTACTTCATCATAGCTATGATTAAAATTTCTTCCTCATGTGTATTGATTCTTTGAGACATGTGTAATAATTCTCAATAGCTACTACTTTGTTCCTGACACAGTGATTTGTTCGACATATTTTGGAACTATGCTGAAAAAGCTAAGTATTTGGCAATTCTGAACATTTTCTAACAAATTTTCAAAATTTTCCCAAATGAAACTCTACAGACTTGTATGACAGTGGGTATGCTATGAAATGATAGTTGAAAAGCTCATACGACAGTTGAAAAACTCACACGACAGTTGCTAGCAAGATTTAACTTTTTGAATTTGACTGGCAGAAAGACTCATACGACACTAGGTTCTTTACCATACGACAGATGGGCAGTAATGAAATGAAACTTGATAGAAACTCGTATGACTTTCTGACCTCTTGAGATGACTTTTGACTCTAGAAAAGAATTTTACTTCAGATTTTGCAAATTTTGAGTTTTCAGATTTAGATTGTTTGCAAATTTTAATGTCCATATTTGAGGATTGTAATAGATTTTTCCATTTTCAATAACTAGATAGATAAACAAGCATGCAAAACAACAAGCAAGTGATTTCAAGTATGTCTGAAAATAATGAACAAGGGCAAAAGCAACCTTGCTCATGAACAATCAAGTGACTTATTTGTTCTAATCCTCAGAAGCGCTAATTATGTATGTTCCAAAAATGTTTTGCAATAATGCACATATACCTAGAAAATGAAAATTTGGCCTCACTAGGGTTTTTAGTAATGGTTTGACTTTGCAACTTTTATGATCCAAAGGGGTGAACTCAAATCCCAGTGCACTAGGGTTTTGACACAGTCCAAGAATTTAATCAATCAGGAGCTACTAGGGAGATCTTGCAACCCAACAATGAACCACACCTATGAAGATTTCTTTCACAAGGACACTTATATAGTGGTTGTTACTACCACATCTGAAATGGCTATTACCACTTGAGGTTCCGTTAACGCAGTTTTCCCTGTGAAGGGATCGTCTGCTACAATTAACCCTCTCTAAAGGTGACTCACAATATGATACCACAAGGGGACTTGGCTCCAGATCCAAGGTTTTGATGCCTCTTCACTTTTAACCCAAACAAAGCAAGAAAATTAATCCAACATGCTAAGACAAAGCTTTTTTCACCAAGGTCTGTGATGTCAACCCCACGTGATCTATCAACCTCTTCGGAGAGAGAATGTATTGATCAATAAGAGAAGATGAAATAACCGAGTAGAATGTGAAATGCACTAAGTATCATCCCTACCTAAAAGGATTTCATCATCAAGAAGGATTTAACTAGGAATCCAATCTCTCAAGAATCACAAATAGTGTTCATAGGGCCTAATTACTCTATGAGCACAGATATATTTCCGAAAGTAAATCTACCGAAAGTACCCAAAAGAAGAAAGAGGAACACTTAACACTTAAAGTGAATATGAGGTGAGTCCAGAAGGTGGAATAATTAACCCCTCACACAAGCTAAAAATGAGTCCACAACTTAGAAAACAAGTGAGTTCTAAAAAGCACAAAAGGGCTGCCTGGTGGAACAATTAACACTTCTATCCTCTAGACCCCTCCCCTTTATGGCGCTGAGATTGCAACCACGGGGTGGAATGAGGAGCCGATAGATTAGCAAGTCCAATAACCCAAGATAGAAATCTAGATCAATCACAAGTATCTAAGACTGCTTAAATGAATACCTAAGGTGTCACAACCTAGTATCAATTATGCAAGTGTGTAAAACAAAAGCATGAAAAGAAGCACTCAAGCTAGACACACGAGAGATTTATTTTAAGTCCAAATCAAAATATTATCAGAACAAGTAGAATACCTGAGATCCTCATCATGTGCTTAGTAGATATTTACTTGATTTTTATCTTTGTTAAGCAATCCTGCGCAAGCAAGCAACAAACTCTCCGATAAGAAAACAAGCAAACAAGAAAACAAGATATGCAACGTATCTACAACTTATGAAAACCCTAGGGTTAGCTCTAAAAATCAATTATTATCAGAAATAATAACCAGAAATTAACTCAAATGACAAATCATATCATTCATTGAACCATGTAAAAAAATAAGTGCATACCCATCACAAAATTTTATTTTTTTTGCTGCATTTGACCTAGTCAACAAGATCTGATTTTTTCGATATGATTTTGGCCACAAAAATAGAAATTTAAAATAGAGACACCTACTAAAAAATAGAGAGATTTCCAAAAATGTAAAAATTTTAGAAAAATCTCTTCATTTGTGCCCTAGAGACCCATTTTACCAAAACAAACCAGTTTTTGTAAATTGACTATTTGAGCTATTATATTGCATCCAAATTTAAAATACAAAGAATGGACCCCCTATAGAATTTAAATAGATTTTTGAAAATATAAAAATTTTCAAAAAATATTCTGATTTGTGTCAGATATTGATTTTTTTGATAATTTCAAGAAAAAATTATTAAAAATTCAAAACATCTCAGAAAATTTTGAATTTTTTATTGTAGCTTCCCTGATATGTGTCCAACTTGAAAAAAACATTTCAGAGAAAAAGCCAAGCGATTTGGGAGATAAAATTAAATCTTTGAAACTTTAGGGTTTTAGCTCCCCCAAAAAAATCAAAACTAGCATGTAAATGTGGGTTGCCCCATGGTGGGTGCCAGAAATGTGTGTGTGAAAATTCTACCTAATCTATAGACACAACACTTTAGTAAAATATTAGAGGTTAGCAAAAATGAAATCGTGCAATGAATTGAAAGCTAAACTAACCAGGCAATTTACTGCCTTCTAATAGGTGTGAGTATGATGTTCTCAGATTGTTATCAAGATGAGTGACCTTGATGACACCTAAATGAAGGATTTGAATGCAATTAATCTATTTTTTTGTATTTTAGATGCAATAATAATGAAAAAATGATATGAATCTATGGTAATATGGAAATTGATATGCTAAAATGATCTAACAATAATGTGAAAACAAAAGTGATCTCACAAAATGTGGTTGATTCGCAAAGAAGCTCCGATTCTCCAGATAGCAATTAACAACATAAGTTTGAAAATTATGAGATCCTATGGATTTGAGAGATGATTTGTTAAGAGCTAAAGCCTTGATTTATAGAAATCCAAGGCTTTGAGGATGCATGAAAGAAAGCCATAAATCACTCAAATAAACTCAACTTGATTTTTGAGTTATCTGAAAATAAAGATAATTTAATTCACAAAAACATTGAAATCATGCAAAAATAGCTTTTTAACTCAAATTAGAAGTTTAGATCAACTTTAAAACTCAAAAATGATGTTGAGTTCCAAAAAGTCAATAACTTGCATTGATTTTCTGATTTGGAGTTTAACTGCTCTTTGGTTGTGCACATGGATAATTATGAATTAATAAATAAATAAAGTGATTTATTTCCAACTTAACTGATTTTGAAAAATAAAACAATTGATTTATGGGTTAATCAATCATTTAATCAAACTTTTATTCAAAAACAATATTTTTAAAAATTGACAACTTGCTTTAATTAATTAAATAAGAATTTAATCAATTATTCATAGGATTTTGGATTTATTGTCAAAATTAAATAATACGATTTAGGAATAAATAGAATTAAATTTAATCAAATAATTAAGTGGTAGAATTAAATCTAATTAATTAGATATTTAGAATATTCAATTGATCAAACTTTACGATAAATAAGATTTATCGCCAAATAATCATTAAATTAAAGATAATTATGATGATTAAGAATATTACTAGGAATATTCCCCAATGCAGAATTAAGATAATCTATTAGGATTCGATGATGTGCAGATGTGACTTTGGTTAGGACTTTGATGTCGATTTCATTCGATGTGTCAATATAGAGGTTAATGAACCTATAGCCCATTTTTGGGGTATTATAGGACTTAGCTACTCAATATGCCCTATTTGAAGAAGGAGATCCCTTGTAAATTAGATATTCTTAGTTGATGGAGTTAGAAGAACTCAGAGACAAATCAATGCAGGATATGGAATTCCATCAGATCCAAACAAAGAAAAGCTTTGATAAAGGAGCTAGGATAAAAAATTTCAAGGTTGGAGATGTAGTCCTCAAGTGTGATGAGTTTAGATCCAAGCCTGGCAGACATACAAAATATGATTCATTTTGGGGTGGACCATTTGTCATAATAGAGTGCAAGGAATCCAATGCTTTCCAGCAATCAAATCTTGAAGGAGTTGCCTTTCCATTCTCAGTAAATGGTTTCCACTTGAAGCCCTGCTTTGAGGTTAACCCCTCTCTATAAATTCTTGTAAATATGTGCTTTTCTACTTTCTTTCCTTATTTTCTAGGTTAGTTCCCTATTTTCCAAGAAGTGTTATGAGCATAGTTCCAGTTCTACCTCTCTGAGAGAATTTTGAGTTTTGATGACCCCATGCCCAATGAATATGTCAGGGCCACTAGTTTTCCATGTCTAGTAGGCTGACATTCAGCAGAAATCGCCAAAATGTTAACCTAATTTTTCATATCCCATGTAAAATTTGGCCAATTCCCATCTTAGGGTCTGCATTTTTATCTTTCCAAGTGCTCTACAAAATTTTCATGGCTTTGTCTACTTCCCTCTGGTCTCTGCAATTATTTCTAGGTCCCTGGCTAGGTGAAAAGTCCTTTAAAAATTCATAAAACTAGCCTATATAGGCCAAAATCCTAAAAAACCCTAGGCCTGTTATAATTCTTTGTTACTTTATCGGCCACTTAAGTCCTGAAAAACCCATCTAGCTTTATTCTCATTGGTCAGTCACAGGTTCTCTAAGTTCTTTTGTGGTTCCCCCTTCTATTAAAAAATTCAACAATTACATTGGTTCTTTTAGTCACCAAATGTTTGGTGGTTAAGTCTTAACATCCCATGACCCAGCGAAGTAGATAACCTTTCCTCAGTTGTGTATTCACCAAGTCTTTTGGTGGTCACTTTAGTAGGGGTCCCAGTAAGGAAGATTTGATGGTTGTTGTGAGTTTGCAAGGGGTTCTTCTGACACATCAGATTATGTGATGGCCGTCGATCTTGATTTGTTGTCAAAGCTACGTTTAGTGGGTCCTTTCTTTCTGACGTGCTCACATCTGATTGGCCGCTGGGTGCATAGCTAGATTATGTTTGTGGGGTTGTGTCAGGATCTCTACAGGGTTGTGTTAGAGGGATGAAGATCAACAGCTCGCATATCATTGCATAGCCTTTTTTTGACACATGTGATCTTACGCTAGCCATTAGATTTACCAAATGATCAGCTCTGTCAGGAGGGTTCGATCCTAGGTCAGGATGACATGTCATCTTCTCATTGGTCGAAGTAAAAGGAAAATCTATGGGGCCATGTTGCCAGGTGTACTGATGAGGATTTTTTAGAGGATCTGATGTGTCGTGGGGTCCCGATCTAATGAGGATCTATGGTCGATGCATGTTTTGAAGGAATATTCGAAGGGTATGAGATCATGCACCCGCCGTCAGATTGGAATATTATTCTTAGCAGGACCATGTCAGAGTATCTATAGGGATGTCAGTAGACTAAAGATCTACAGTTGTCTCTTGATCGAAAGAGATCTTCCAAGCCCTTGTGATCTTGTGACAACCGTTCGATGCTCCTTCTGAAGGTCGTGGGTCTAAGTCTATCAGATGTGTTGATTGTCTCCTGTTTCATTGGTTGCTAACTTCCATGTTGGTGTTTGACTTGTCAGAGATAGATTTTCAAACTATTTTCAAGTGCATCACGGCCATTCATTTGCTGGGAAGGGTTTCTCATTGACAGTTGCATTTTAAAATTTGCTGCTAGCCATTATATTTCAAAATTCAAATGTCTTTGCAAAGGTTTTGCATTCTTTCGGCCATGCACGACATCAAGTAGCTCAAGAAATAAAGTCTTAGGATGGTTATGGTTTTGAAGATAATAGAAGTGACTGTTGGCCGGTGTTGCAGGGTCCTTTGCCACATTTTCATGATAGTAGGTGCTAGAAAGAGTTGGCACCATCTTTTTGAAAAGTACATCTCCCAAGGAAATATGATCAGATTTGGAGCCTTCATGGCTTAGTGGAGTTGCAGGTGGGTTCGTAAGTCAAGGTTGTTGTGCCTACAGATATTTTCAGTTCAAAAAGATCAACATGCAAAGAAAGATATGATTTGATTATCGACGTTTTCAGGGATTTTCATAATAGGTGATCGGTACCCTAGGGTTTGATATCATTGTTTAATCTTGTAACCCTAGTTAGGTTTTGACTCTTGCCTGCATGCAAGAGGGTGTGTATATAATGTATTTTTGGAGCTTTTGAGCTCAGAGTTGGACAATTGTAAAAATAACTTCATCTTTCTTAAGGGTCATCTGTGGTATCATTTCTATGCTCTGGCTTCTACAATTGTAAATATTTTATTGATGATTCAGATATTGTAGAGGTACTTTGTGACAATCCTCCATGTCCCTATGCTTCCTTGTTTGAGTTATCTCTTATTGGATTAGAGTTTATGATTTTTTTTAGTGATATCTTATGGTTCCTAATCCCTTTTACTTTCTATAATTGTGTGTGTTATTTTGTTTGATCTAATTTAGATGTTTCTGTGGGTATACTTTAGCCCCCTAATAGTCTTGTCTCAATCCTACACCGAGTTGCAGAAGTGAATGTCTGCTTGCAGGTCATAAGTTGTGTCTTATGTTTAGACCCTCCTATGAAACACTTATGCAAGCCTATTCAGTAAGTTTTGACCTACTAGACCTAAGCCTTTCATTGATTCCATTCCTCTATACTAAGATCCAAATCCTAATTTCAGTGTATCACCTAGTAGGTAGTTTTCTTTCAAGTATTTTCCTTTTCAAGCATCCCTTCTATTCCTTTCCCTCAAAGTTTTACTTTTCATGTCAAGAAGAAAATTAGGGTGATTATCCAAGAGGAACTAGCCTAGAACTTGGAGGTCTCATCTTAGTTAGCATAGGTCCCACAACCTGGAGATGATTCCCATGTTATACTAGGTTATCAAGACTATGAGAGCTTGAGACAAGGGTGCAAACTTAGTGTATAAGAGTACCTAAAATTTATGTTTCAAGGATGTTTGTAGTTGGAGAAGATGATGATAGGGGTCTGAGTGGCCATCTTTGGTCATTTCTTTTTTTCTAAGAGTACCAAATTAGTGCATTCATGGCAAGACTTTGTGAAAGAGAAGTAGATGAGTCCAGGTTGCTTGTTTGTAGGCTGATAAAAAGTACAGGGAGGGGCACTCAAATATCTGATCAGCCATGATTTTGTAGAGATACAATTATGATCAGATTTGTTTGAGTTAGGGTTGGCTATTATTTTATGTCAAACATATGTAATCCTAGTTAGGTTTTTTGACTCCTGCCTACGTGTAGTTGAGTTGGTATATATTGTATTTTTAGAGATTTTGAGCTAAGAGTTGGACAATTGTAGAAGAAATTCATCTTTTCTTAAGGGTCATCTGTGGTATCATTTCTACCCCCTAGCTTATATAATTTTAAAGTTCCCATTGATAATAAAAAGATTGCAGAGGTATTTTGTGACAATCCTTCATGTCCCTATGCTTCCTTGTTTGAATTATCTCTTATTGGATTAAAGTATATGATGTTTTCAGTGATAGCTTGGGGTTCTTGATCCCTCTTACTTTCTATAGTTGTGTGTGTTATTTTGTTTGATTTGATTTAGATGTTTTTGTGGGTATACTTCATCCCCCTAATAGTCTTATCTCAATCCTACACCGAATTGTAGAAATGAATGTCTTCTTGCAGGTCATAAGTTGTGTCTTATGTTTAGACCCTCCTATGAAACACTTATGCAAGCCTATTTAGTAATTTGTGACCTATTAGACCTAAGCCTTTCATTGATTCCATTCCTTTGTACTAGGATCCAAACCCTAATTTTGGTGTATCACCTAGTAGGTAGTTTGCTTTCAAGTCTTTTCCCTTTCCAAGCATTCCTTCTATCCCTTTCCCTCAAAGTTTAAATTTTCATGTCAAGAAGAAAATTAGGGTGATTATCCAAGAGGAACCAGCCTAGAACCTGGAGGTATCATCTCAGTTAGCATAGGTCCCACAACCTGGAGATGATTCCCATGTTATACTAGGTTATCAAGACTACGAGAGCTTGAAACAAGGGTGCAAACTTAGTATATAACAGTTCCAGAGTGACCTCCAAATTTTTCTTGACAAAGGACCTATTATTCCTTCTTTTTTCCATGATTTTCAATCTATAACACTAGTTTTAACCCTTTTGAGTCACCACCCACCAAAGTGGGAAATCTTTAACTAAATACAATAGGAAAACAAGAGTGCACTTTGAAAATTTTTTATCTCTAGACTCTCCCCAGCAGAGTTGCCATTTTTTTGGGAGTTCCCTTTGATCTTCAACTTGTAGATTTAAAATTTGATGGATAACTTTAATATAACTTTGACTCTATCACCACTCCAAAGTCTACAAGGAAGAGGGCCAATTAACAAGGATCAACAATTATATCCTCCTACACTTTGAGCCTTAATGCGTAGGTGGGTGTACCCTTGACTCACTTCTCTAAAGGAGTCTCAAAACAATATACAACAATGTCCTTTACTAACTGATTGAAAGATTTTATCATTTAAATGTGTGTGTGATTGATGATGATGGACTACTTCCAAAGAATAGATCAGTGCCTTAACCCAGGGCAAAGAGTCACTTGATAACATATATCAACTAAGACGTTAACTCAAACACATATGAACTCAGAGTAAGTGCTTTGCCTATTACTCCCCTCACTCCCAAACCTGATCATCAAATTCCAATCTAACAATGAACTCACTAAAATCACCTTAAAGGCTTTAATCCTAACTTTGTTAGGAACTCCAAGCTGATTTCACAATACTCTTTATTTACCATATGCTAATCTACTTTGTGACCTTAACATATATGATTCCATAATCAGAACAAGAAGACAATCAAAATTTTGAGATAGGAATTCAAGTGTATTCTCATTGACTTTCAAAATCAACACATTACCAAGGCAACAAAATGCAAAGAGAAACAAAACCCTAAATCCAAGTTCTCCCTATTTAGTATAATACCATCAACAACCAGGGACCAAAAAGAAAGTTTTGGAACCCTCACTAAGTCAAAAATGCTACAATATATACCCCCTAGTCATCTTGTAAACCCAAAATAGGTTGCAACAAGCCACAAATGACTAGGGTTAGGGTTTCACCTACTAAACCAACTAGAAATAGTCAAAAATTTATTACAGAGGAAGAAACCCAGACAACCAGGAGAAGATAGATCCTTGAAAGGTCCTCAATCATGACAATTCACTGAGAAGGTACTGAGAACCATGAAAATGCCAAAATTGTCAACCTATTCGGCCACCTACAAACACACCTCGAGCACAAAACCATACTTCTCCTGGTACAAGAACATCATGCCACTAACGATAGAGACCCTCAGATCAGTCCGCAACAACCAGTGCCACCAAACTAATCGAAATCAGCTCCAAAAACCATAAATTTTGGTACCTCCTATCGCTGGAAACCCTCTCAAAATTTGAATTCAAACTGCAATGGTCATTTCCAAGGTGCTAGCAACAAATCGATGATGTATATTCAAAACTTGATCAACTTTATATCGTGACCATCAAATCCTTCCATTTTGTGGGCTTTATGTCTTAACCTTTTAATATGACCTCAGTCACATTTAGCGAACTAGTGACTGAATGGAATCGACCATTCATGGAATAATTTATACTACCACCAGATATTTTAGTGATTACATGAACATAGCATTCGTTGAATCACTAGTCAATTTGGAGCACCACCATTCTATTCAGTGAACAAGCGAAACCCCTTTGAAATTTGTCGGGCCGCCAAAACCTTGTCCAAATAGCCAAAAAGACCAAGAAAATTTATTGGGCCCGCATCAAGAAAATTGACGGTTGTCTTATCTTCACATAGACCTCCCAGATTCCTCTAGATCATAAGACAACCGTCGGATGAAGAGTCTTACCCTGCCCTGAGAACCCTCTGACAGGATATGAAATCAATGGTTGGCGCATGATCTTAAACCTCTGACACATCTCATAAGATCTTATGCCCACCATTGATTTATTGACAATGTCAGGACCCTCTGACACATTCAAAAACTAGGTCCCACTGACAACTACCAATGTATTAATACATGGGCCAATCATATACCACCATTTGTGCTTACATGTTATTTTGGACCCACCCTTATCTCTGATACGAACACTTGGAGAATTAGACGGATGGTACATGATCTGAAAGGCTCAAAAGATTCTATGTGCTTATACACCAACTGTTGATCTAGAATCTTAGCTGATATCACAAAGTGTGACCCCACCGTGCTACATAGGATACTCCAACAAATGAGAGACCGCCACGTTGCAAAATTTGGCAAGTGGACACACCACTTTTTCTTCATTCATAGGACATTCTAAAAACCATCCCACTTCATTGTTTATCTTAGCCAATGAGGAGATGCCACCTAAGCCTACCTAGTAGTGGACCTGCTTGCATTGAAAGGTTACATCATACAAGAGAATCAATGGCCATCTTAAGATCGCAAGCCTCTAACAAAACCCTTGCAAACTTATGAAAATCGTAGGATCAAGATGGTGTCAGAGCCGGGCCTAGGAAAGATTAAGTCAAAACATAGGAAATATTAAGGCACTGACTTAGGAAAAATCAAAGCACCGCCGGGCTTATAGACTTAGGAAAAATTAACCTGGGAGACTTAGGCAAATTGACAATTATTAAAAGGGGCCCGAAAATAAAACCTTTAGTCGCAAGATCACATGACATGAAAAAGGTTCATGAAATCATGTGAAAAAGAGGTTAACAATTTAGCACATGTGTTTTAGAGTTTTAAGTGGCCTGAATAAAGTAACACAAAATTAGAACAAGGCCAGGGCATTTTTAGGGCTTTTTACTACTATGGCTAGTGTTTTGAAAATTTGAACTAGGGCTTTAGCCAGAGACATGAAAATAACTGCAGAGACCAGGGGAAAGAAGATGAAGCCATGAAATTTTTTGCACATGCTAACATATCTAATATCACATCATGCAATATTGTATATTGAATGAGTTACATATGGTTTGGTGAAGACTGGTTACTGGACAATGATAGTGGAAGCTAACAAAGTCAATCTCTATGTTTGTGGTATATCTTTTAGAAGGAATGGATTCTTTATATGTGAGATTAAGGGATAATAGACAAGGTACTAAAGAATGTTCATTCGTTAGTTCAATTAGTGGCATGTGATCTAGAGAAGACTTATTTGGTAGCTGAATTCAGTGATGTAGCATGAATTTTATTTGGCAAATATTAATTAAGGATGTCATTCCTTAATTATTGTAATGTAATCATTCTATACTTGTTTTAGATATCGTGTGTATCTTAGAAAGGGTTTATGTAATTGTTTATAATTAGGAAATCCTAATTGGCCAACCTGATCATGTATAATGTAATAGGTTATATATGTAAGATCTTTTCTTTGTAAAAGATATGGATGAGATGGATGTGATATAAAGGATATTATAAAATATATGATCATGTGTCTTCTAGATGTAGAGTAGAGGATTACCTATGTGCTTCATTAGAACTGATCAATCAAAGACAGTTTCTACGGGATAGTTTAAAAGATTGTTTATTTCTTCATATACACTTGTGTTGCAAACAGTGAGTTCTGAAAGTGTATTTACCTTTCTTTGGGTAGTGGGCCTAGGAAGTGAGCCTACCCTTCCTTCCTAACTCTTAAGAAGGTCTTTCCTCTAACAATGACTATGTACTGTAATGCTTTCATCAGCTCCTAATAGGGCAATATCTTCTAACAAGGATATTATACTCTCAGTACATCATTTGTGGGTGCTAATTTGCACAATGGTTTTTACCTTTAACATGGTTTCCCCGATACCAAAATATTGTGTTATTATGTTGGTATTCATTATGTTTTTTAGATTTGATATTGTTGCCACTCAAGGTTTACAGTTTAATATTCTATCATACAACTGATTCACCCCCCCTCTCAGTTGTATAGTTGATTGTTATTCCTAACAATTGGTATCAAAGCTATTGGTCCTTAGAGAGAAAGCTTAATAGCTTTAGGTGATCTTGGAGATGGCATTTTATAGGAAGGATAGTCTGAAGTTTGATCCTAAAAATTTTGATAGTTGGAAGAACAATATGCGAACTCATTTTCTATGTTTGGGAATTGACTACTAGTTGATTACAAAGAATAAGGTAGCTATGGAGAATGAGAATGATTTTCCATCAGCTACTAGTGATAAAAATAAGGGGTTCTCATAGAACATGGTTGCAAGGGAAGCATCGATCAATGCACTCTTTGAAGGAGAATTTACTGAAGTTAAATACTTAGACTTGGCACACCATATTTGGTGAAGATTGGAAGCACTATATGAATGAGACAAATATACCAGTAAATAAAAGTTACAAAATTAGAAAAAAAATATGGAGAAGTTAAAAATGAATGATGATGAGAGCATTAGGGCTTATGTTCAAAGGGTTACAAAATTTGAGGTTGGAATCAAAAAATGTGGAGGCACTTATGATGAAGAAGTTTTTGTGAAGATCCTTAGATCATTGATACCTAATTACAAGTTCAAAACTATATCTATTCAAGAGACTATACCTTTGACTCTGAACTTTAGTAGAGAAATGTTGATTGCAAAGCTAACTACCTTTGAAGGTGCTAAAATGGGAGATTTTGTACATAAAGTTGAGTCTGTATTTAAGGCATCTACACATAAGAAGAAAATGTTTGAACTTCCAAGCACAAGTAGTGAGAGCCTAAAAGAAGAGATTGGAGAATATGCTAAAAAAAAGAAACAGATACTAGCAGAAGAAAGAAAGATGGATGAGCTTGTTGCACTGATTTCTAGAAAAGAAAAGAGAGGTAAGGGTAAATTTGAAGGAAAATTACCTCTGAAATGTTTTTCATGCAATAAGGTATAAGTCATTTTTCATCTAAATGTCCTACAAGAGTTCCTAAGTAGAAGCCCAAGTTTTTCAAGTCCAAGGATAAGGAATTTTATTATGCTAGTTAAGGTATTTCTGATGATGATGATTTATCTAGATTATGAGGAGATTTGATTTGTTTCTATTAAAGATAAAATAGTACATGAGGAAAAGGGTTTAGTATCTCATGTTGATAAGAAATCTGAATCAATAATAGACAATGGTTTTTCACATCATATGATTGGAGACAAAAACAAGTTTTTCAAATTAGTAAAGTATGATGGTGATGTTGTGAGGTTTGGAGACAATCTTCCTAAACCTATCATAGGAATAGGATCTATTACTCTAGATGGAAAAACTAATACTGACAATGTACTACTTGTTGATGTACTTAAGAATAACTTGTTGAGTGTTGGACAACTGATGGACAAAGAGTTTCAGTTACAATTGAATGATTGTAAATATTTTATCAGAAGTAAGGAAGGAAAGCTAATTGCAACCAATACTAAATATAGAGGTAAGTTATTTGAATTAAATACATTTGGAGCCTCTTATTTTGTTGCAAAGGTAGATGACAGTTGGTTATGGCACAAAAGATTTTTTTATGATAATTTTAATAACATTGTAAGGGCAAGTCTGACTAATGTAGTAAGAGATCTACCAAAGATTGTGAAACCATCTAACACTATACACAGAGAATGTGTTATGGGAAAATAGACTAGAAGTAGTTATAAAAGAAAATCATATACATCAAAAGGAAATTTGGATCTGGTACATACAGATCTATGTGGACCTACAAGAACAAGATAGACTTTTCTAGAATGATGTGGTTTACTCACTTAAAAGAAAAATCAAAAGAATTTGATAAATGCAAGATATTCAAGGAAAAATTAGAGAATGAATTAGGTCTAAAGATACTACAAACAACATGGAATACAAAGACAAATATATACTCCTAGGACCCCACAACAGAATGGGATAGCAAAGCAAAGAAACAAGACTATACTTGAAGTTGATAGGACAATGGTTCTTGAAGGAAATGTATCTCATATGCATTAGAGAGTGGTTGTTGGGATAACGATATACACATTGAATAAAGGTCAAATATGAGAAGGTAAAAATAACACTCCTTATGAATTATGGTTTAATCACACTCCTACTATAAAATATTTTAGAACATTTGGTAGTAAATGCTATATCAAGAGAGATGATAAGATAGGGAAGTTTGATGCTAGAAGTGATGAAGGAATTTTCCTTGGTTATTATACTAAGAGAAAGGAATATAAATGTTTCAATCCAAAATTAAGGAAGATGATTGAAAGTAACAATGTGATTATTGATGAAAGATTCCAGATACATGAGAGAATGTATGACTGTAATCAAGTTACAGAGATAAAAGAGGCTGCTGCTACAAAAGAAGAAGAAATTGTTGAGGCTGAATGTGAAAATGAGACTTGTGATGATGACACAAATGAGGCTACTGAGGTTCCTAAGACTCCAAGATATGTAAATAATAATCATCCTAAAAATCAAATCATTGGTAACTCTAATCAAGGAGTAATTACCAGATCAAAGATTAGAGAAGAAATTTGTTTGATTTCTCAAGTTGAACCAAAGAATACATATGAAGCTTGTAGAGATGAATCTTGGATAAATTCTATGAAGGAAGAATTAGATAAGGTAAATAAGAATAAAACTTGGGAATTGGTTCCTAGACCTAAGAACAAAAATATATTAGGAACCAAATGGGTTTTCAGAAACAAAATGAATGAAGGAGTTGTAGTAAGAAACAAAGCAAGAATGGTATGTAAAGGCTATTCACAACAAAATGGAATACATTTTGAAGAGAATTTTTCTCCTTTTGCTAGAATAGAAGTTGTGAGATTATTATTGACTTATCCTATACATAAGAACTTCAAGGTATATTAGATGGATGTGAAATCTATATTCTTGAATGAGGATATTGAAGAAGTGTATATAGAGAAACCTAATGGATTTCCTTTATGCAAAGATAGAGACATGGTATGCAAGTTGAAGAAGGCACTCTGTTAGTTGAAGGAAACTCCAAGGGCTTGGTATGAACTGTTAGACAAATACTTACTTTAGCTTGGATTCAGAAAAGATAATGCTAATAGTAATTTGTATTTAAGAACTAGTGAAGATGGAGTTGTGATAATATAAGTTTTTATTGATGATATTGTCTTTGGAGGAAATGATGAATTATGTAAGAAATTTTCTAAAGAGATGGAACATGAATTTTAGATGTCTATGATAGGAGAAATGAAATTCTTTCTAGGAATGCAAATATATTAGAGAAAGAATGGCATTTTTATTTCACAAACTAAATATCTTAAAGAAATGATGAAAAAGTTTGAAATGGAAGACTGCAAACTAGTTGGTACACCCATGGTGACTGGTAATAAACTATCAAGTAATGATGAAAATAAGTATGTTTTCCAGACTGAGAATAGATCAATGGTTGTGGATTACAATATTTGACTCACACTAGACTAGATATTACTAATACTATTGGAATTATGGCTAGATATCACAAAGAACCTAAAGAGACATAGCTAGCTACTATGAATATGGCTTATGGTATGATAGGAATGATGGTTTTTAACTTCATGCATATACTGATGCTGACTGGTCAAGAAATATTGATGACATGAAAATCACTAGTGGAGGTGCATTTTTTGTTGGGAAAATATTGGTTTCATGGTTGAGTAAGAAGCAAGATTGTATAGCTCAATCTACTGTGGAATCAAAGTATGTTGTTGCTACTATTAATTGCACTCAAATTGTTTGAATGAAACAAATGTTAAAGGATATTGGAATAACTTTTGATGAACCAGTGGTTATCCATTGTGATAACACCAGTACAATGAATATATCAAAGAATTTGGTAATGCATTCTAAAATTAAACATATTTCTATCAAGTATCACTTCTTGAGAGACAAGGAGGCAGAAAAGGAAATAAAATTGGAGTATATTAGTACAAAGGGAAATATTGCAAACATATTTACAAAGTCATTTCCAAAAGATACCTTTGAATATCTTAGAGGTATGCTTGGGGTTATGGCCTCTCCTAGTCAGAATTAAATTATGCAAGGATGCATCATTCTAGAGGTTTTCAGAGCCTTATCATATTCTAGATTGGATGTAGGGATCTACTCCTTAGGTGGAGTGATCATTGAAGGAAGTTGTGAAGAACAGTTAATGCCTCGTGGTACCCTTTTCCATTTTTATCAAAGGGGGAGTGTTGCTATGAGAAAATTCCTACTATATGGGGAGATTGTATGGAGGTGTACTATGAGAGTACTGTTTGGTTACAAAACTTTGGATTGATATATTTTTCTATATGTTGACATCAATTCCAAAGGGGGAGATTGTTGGTTATTGCTATTAATGCATTGGGGAATGGTTGATACATTTAAGATATTTAATCACTATATTGAGAAATGTTGGAGTTGCTGATGTTGTCATTAGTGTTTTGTCACTCATGTTAACATATGTTTTTGTGAAGAGAACATGGTAGTTAATGTAGTGTATAGATACTGTATAGATGTTTTAGAATGTGCGAAGTCTGATGAGAGTACAGGAAGATGTTGTGATCTTATATCCAAGATCGTATCATGCAATATTGTATATTGAATGAGTTACATATGTTTTGGTGAAGATTAGTTAATTGATAGTAAAAGTGGAAGCTAACAGAGTGAGTCTCTATGTTTTTGGTATATATTTTCGAAGGAATGGATTTTGTGTATGTGAGCTTAAGGGATGATAGACAAGGTACTGAAGAAATTTAATTGGTTAGAGAAAGTTGTGGTGTGTGATCTGGAGAATAATTATTTGGGAGCCAACTTTAGTGATGTAGGGTGCATTTTGTTTGGTGAATGTTAATTAAGGATGTCAGTCCTTAATTGTTGTAATGTAATGATTGTATAGTTTTCTAAGATACCATGTGTATCTTAGAAAAGTTTTATGTATTTTTTATAATTAGGAAAGCCTAATTGGCTGACCTGATCATGTAGAATGTAATATGGTATATATATAAGATCCTTTCTTTGGAAAAGATATGGATGAGATGTGTTGGTGCTCTAAAATGATCAACCATTTTTGGCCAATTGACAGGCACACACTAGTGCCTCTACAATTCTGGCTTGATCGAGCCAATGCTGGTAGGCCTAATTCCACAAGTTCCCTATGCTGCATAGACAAACATTCCTTCCAAAGAGGTAAACAATCCTTAGAGGAAAATAATACTATCTCCTAAATAGTTATATTTGTATGAAATCTAAACTAAAATTTTACTATCACTAAATTCTAGTTGTGAATTCTCTATAAAGAAGAAATTAGATTTATATGTAAACTACAAAGAAGAACCAGATAACAACTTCAAATGAAATGAGATCAGTGCCTAATGCAAATCTAGATATAGAGTCAGATATTTAAATCCTACGTATAATCAAAGATAGTTTTAAGGTAACTTACTTTTAGTAAAGCAAGACTATCATTCCATAGGCTTCCGCTTGATCCACAATTCAAAATAATTCACACAACTAATCCTATCGATTTTAACCCAAATTAAGAAGCCGAAAAGAACAACAATAGGTTCATAGACCATACAATTTCTATTCAAATTGCATAAATTAACTTTGAAGTATAAAAATCAGGGAATAAAATAGAGTAGAATACCTTGGTACATAGAATATTTTTAAAAATAACTAAAAATCAATGATATATAGCCTCAAAAAAGAAGAAACAACTTATTTGACATAACATTTGAAAAATTACATATAAGGTCTAAATCTGTAGTTGCAAGAGTTTTTTGTCCCAATTGTGTCATGTGTCTTTTCTTTTGTTTACAAATGTTTCTCTAAAAATATATTAATCAAAGGTTTCTTGTGAAAAGACATACCCTTTCACAAAAACCTAATCTAGACAACTAACCCTAAAAATTACAAACTTAACCATATACATGGATTTAGGGAAAAAAATTTTCCCATATAGCAAACATAATTTGTTACATCTTCAGGCATTGTGCATAATAATCCACATGTCTAATTCCTACACAAAAACACCTGACATTAGATAATATTTTATTAATAATGCTTTAGGCTTTCATAAAGATCAGTATTTAAAATTATTTATTTAGTAATTGATAATATATCAGAATAAAACACTAATAAAATTATGACATGATTTGTACAAATATTTATTTTGATAATATAAATAAAAGTACAAATACAATTTGAATAATTAATCATAAGTACTCACTTTAAAAATCCTATTAATAAGATAATGCTTAAAATCATTAAATAGGAGTATATAATTTTATGTTGAAAATTTAATTTTTACTTTCAAAAATTAACCATAATGTATTTAATTTAAAATACCCTTTCACAAACATATGGAAATATAAATTACATAAAGAAATATTCCTAAAACATTAGGGTACAAAAGATTTATAACTCACCCTAAAAAAGGGGAGCACTTACCCTAATATCACAATATTTTAAAATAACTTACATAGGGCAAGTGTATTGATACTTTTGAAAAATACAACCCTAATATCAAGAAAATATTTTCTAATGTAAAAATAGATTAAAATCTTACAACCATTTTATAAAATGCATTAAGGTCTTGGAATAAAATAATTTCACTTTCTAAATAGAAACCTAAATATGCATACATTGAAATGAAAGTGAAATATAATAATAAGAGTATACATTCATATTACCAAATTAATATTTCCAAAAATGAAAAAGTTAAAAACAAATTAAATAAGGTAAGATATAATCAATTATCCCCTTTTACCCTAATAGTTTAATTTTTAAAATTACTATAGGATAAAATAAGAGATCACATTTAGGTATTTTGAAAATTAAAATTTATGGCAATTAAAACTATTTCAAAGCCAATAAACATAGTAATCTTTTCTAAAATGATTTACCTTATCACACCTTTTCACTTTAGGGTTTTAGGATAAATTAAAATGACATCCAAAAGGAGTACATATGTGAAAAATCTAAATCACATAAAAATATAAAATCTTTTAAATATATCATGCAAGAGAAATCCACTTACACTTCTAACCTAACATTTTATCCCTAAATTACTAAAGGGGATAAAATAATTTATAATTTATCCCTTTATCTCTACCCATATTCTCAAGGAATACAATAGGACCATCGGTTAGGGTAGGTCGGGTAGTTAGGATAGGGAGGAAGGGTAGGTCGAGAGAGGTCAATTGTTCAACTCTCTCTCCCCACTCTTTTTTCCTAAAATCAATAAAATAAATAATGCATAAGAAAGGAATATTCATTTTTGAATTTTAAAATTATTTAGGCAAGAAATACTCCCTATGTGAAAATTTGTATTGATTTTTCACCTGCACATGAGAATGTAAATAAATTTGTTTCTCCTCTAAATCCTCTTGAAGAATAATAGTAGACTAACTGGTTAGAGGGTAGAAGGGTAGAAAGTTAGGAAAAAAAATTGGCTTGAGAGGTCGAGTGTTCAACTCCCTCTTGCCACCTTTTTTACCCAATCTATTTTATAATTTTTGATAATTATTTTATTTCAAAATATACATGCATTAAATTTATTCAAATAAAATAACTAAAAACCTATTTCATGAACATTGAATAATGACAAGTATCTATGTCTTTTTTAATGATTTTAATTTTTTACATAGGTAAATTACATGAAAATGAAAATGAAGATTTTATTTCCCTGATATTTTGCAATTTTAGGACCTGAGTTTTCAAGTTTCAATAGTGGCTCTTATTGGGAATGTGCATTCATGTCTGAATGTAGCGAGAGTCTAGTTATCTCTAGAAGAAGAAGACCACTCTGAACATAATGTTAACATCGTGCCAATATCAAAATTCATCTTTAATAAGTAATAGAAATCAAAACTATTAAACTTAAATCATGATGAATCAATAATATTTGTAAGAATGCTTATTTGAGGACAAAATCAAATTAAAGAGAAATTGTTTCAAGTATTAATGAACTTTTTAAAGATATCTCATAATAATATGTTTTCATATTAAAATGTAAATAATAAAAGTATAGAAAAAATAAAATTTAAATACCAAAATAACGAAGGAAAATACTTACCTCAAATGTATTTACCTTTTGTTCTATAGATGAAATTAGGGTTAGGGCTGCTGCCTCTTAAATTTGAACAACAAAAGACATGTTAAATCCAACTCTATCAATTTCTTGGCTTGTTCTCTATTTTCTATTATTTTTTGGTCAGAAGCCTTAATGACTACCTATCAAAAAAATGTCATCACAAGAAAATTGGAAATCTTAAACTTAGAGATGGCTCTCATTAAGGGTACACTTTGCTTGTGGAAGAATTCGTGAATGTGTCTACCAATGACAAAATAAAACACGTAGTTCCAAGAATGCCCATGACTATTTCAACAAGGACCTTGTTGGATGTTTCACAGTCTCCATTGTTGGAAAGAAGGTTTGAGAGAGCCAAATTTGTTACTCGCCACCGAGTTCAAAGTTTGAAATTCCTATTTGATATAGTGCATAGTGCTGCTCAATCTACTAGGAATATATTTTTTTTCCAACATATACACTGTATCCAATCTTGGGAAGGTTTATTCCACCAAATGAGAATCTGTTAATGAAAGACTTTGACCAAAATGTTGTCGAGACCAAAGTGGTAGATGGAGCCCATGAGACACCATTTTGTCAAGACTATTGGGGATGTTGTTCACCATATGAAGTCGGTTATAAAAAATCTTAATCATGATGCAGTCACCACTATTCGGGTTTGGTTGTTCCTAACAAACCCCAGTCTAGTTTTCAAATTGAATGTGGTCTTTGTCAAAGTTCACAAAATAGTAATGAATCACATAAAAAGTGTGATCATCCTGTCGAGCTGATTATGGCAGTGATGATCAGGTGATGATAAAGAAGACATATAGATTCATAATATTGTCATTTGTGATGAAGGGAAAAGCCATCCACATACTCAAACTGTAGCAGCCATATGCAATTGGTGAAGCAAAAGATAATGTGGTATTCATCACCTCGGTCATTTTTGTCTTAATTGAAGAAGATGTAGCAGATTCACTCTTTCCTTCCTCGATGGATTTCACCTTGGTA
This sequence comes from Chamaecyparis obtusa, assembly GCA_027943335.1. Classification (NCBI taxonomy): domain Eukaryota; kingdom Viridiplantae; phylum Streptophyta; class Pinopsida; order Cupressales; family Cupressaceae; genus Chamaecyparis; species Chamaecyparis obtusa. Next base: position 111,529 of record BSBK01010912.1, read on the forward strand.
TCATATTGCCCCATTCTTTGTCTTCTTACTCCACTACTGAGTCTGTAGTCATTACCCAGTCTTTAGTTATGTTGGTTGTTATTTACAAATGTGGGCCGTTTTTAAAGATTTATGGGTATTTTTGAGGTTACTGGCATCTCAAAAACATGTTGAAGTGCCACAAAATTTCCCTTTGGTTATGGGAAAATGTTTGCCATTCATTTTAGATGTAGAAAAACTTATTTAATGCTAAAAAATGGCTTCAAATCTGTAGCCTAAAGATAAAAACGTGATTCATTTTTTGAACAATAAGAATGAGAAAATTATTTCTTTCGAATTGCTTCATTATATTATGTTGATAAAACAACTATTAAACTATATGTACAAGGTGATTGTAAAATAATTTAACATTATAATATATACAATAATATAATAATATAATATAACAATGCAAAATTTGTAAAGATTTTACAATTTAATCTTAATGTAAAATTTCATATTTGGAAAATGACAAAACAAAAATATACTCACCTGTTCCCCATACCTCGAAAAACAAAAAAAACCTTACCTCTATCATAAACATGATTTTGGTCATTTTACAATATGCATATTCTAGAGTCATCACATTTTTCTTTACCATTTAAACTACTATTTATTTTCCCCTTCACTATTTCAAAATATTTCCCATGAATGTACTCCATTGATATCATTTGGGTATACCCAGATTCACGGGTTTTTGGATTTGTAATTTTGTAACTATTTTCCCAATGCTAATGAAGAAGCCCCATTATTCCACTACATCCTTCTTCTTTTAAATTTTTTTCAAAATCAACCTTACTGTCAAATGTAGATCCTATCGAAATGTGATCATCATAGTAACAATTTAATCTTCCAAGGTCATACATGTGATTTTTTATTTCACCGAACAATTTATCGAAGAGTCCATAATTATGGTTACTTGAACCATATTGTATTCTTGACATTGTATTCTGATGTTTAAAAGAAATATTATTGCTATTATATGAAAAATGATTTTTGAGAGGATTATGCTGAGAAATTTTTTCCATTTCATATGTTATACTCTTATTTACCTTTATAATTTTACCATATATTATATTCGAAAAAGAATTGAAATCATTTCCAAATGCGTTTTCTTCAACATACTCACCACAACATATGCATGCATTACCCTCTTAAACTTTATCTTCTATGCATAGTATGTGTGGCTCTTTCTCACATCATCGATTAAAAAATGAGTCACATTTGTGGATCATTGCTTCACATTTTTGTGGAGCTTTATTATACTCCAGATTTGAAAAAAAAGAAAAAAATATTCTCAGGCACACTTTCCCTATCACAGTGTATATATTCCTCTGATATTTATCCTCCTGGAGATAGTAATTTGTTTTATCAAATTTAGCGTCAGTGTGCATTAGCCCATTAATTTGTCCATTCAAGGACATTGATAGAAAATTATGGCCATTTGTCTAGACATACCTTTTATACTCCATATCTAATAAGTCTAAAATTTCCAGTGAACTGAGAGAGTGTTCCTCTTCATTATTGAACTCATTTGAACTCATTTTTATACAAGTCTCTTCTTGGATGGGATCTTCTTCCATCTGATCCAAACTTTCTTGTTCATCTGAATCTAGAATATCATGGGCTTTTTGTGCCCTTTTTGTAACTTTATCATTTTCTTCCATTACATCTTTGTATACAATTTTAAGAATAAGCTTTACCTAATCACAAGTTACTCCTAAACTATATATTTTATTTAAAAAATCGGGCCTAATATCATAAGGCATTTAACAGAAAATATCCATCATCCTTATAAATAAACTCACCATATTTTCATTATCATACCATTCTAAATTAATAAATGCATCCAAGGGAGATATACAAGGTTCTGTTTCCATAGTGCAATTCTCTTCTTGTTCATAGTATTTGTTGTCTTCATTATGAAATTCATACAAGAACCACTATTCAAATTCTTTCCACAATAAAAAAAATTATGCACGTAAATCCTCATATTCTTCTCTTGCATCATCCTTTAATGACCAGGCAAATAATTCCATGGAATCACCTTCGGCATCAATTTTGTAGTCATCAAGGAACATATAAAAAGCATCTAAATGATCAAGAGTTGGTTCATCTCCATAAAATTTAGGCACCTTATGTGCAAGATTTGATAATTTAGTACTACATTGAAATTTTTTGAGATCCAAAGGTTCAGTGGGAATCAAAAACCTTTTGAAAATTTTCTTAGACATCATGTAATAAAATTTCTATTACTAACTAAAAGCCAAATATTCATTCCTTCTAGGTTCTCTCCCTCAATGGAGAAATTGAAAACTTCTGACTAGTAGAGTCGCCACCTCAAGTGCCTTGAGGAAAATATTTTTTCCTGCTTGTCCTAAAAAAAATAATTTTTTTTTTTTATATAGAGTCGCCACCTTCTTCATAAGAAGGATATAATCATAAAACTAATTCTAAGCTTTGGCTCTAGTAAAGTCTGACTAAACTGTCACAATTCACTATCTTGACCAGAAATTCTGAAAATATCTTTCAGAGATATTGCTCCCTAGCAGAGTCACCAATTTTTTGGTGCTCAAAAATTATGGACCGTGTTTGGCCAACTGATGGGCACACACTAGTGCCTCTGCAATTCTAGCTTGATTGAGCCAAGGCTGGTAGGCCTAATTTCACAAGTTCCCTATGTTGCACAAACGCATGCACTGACAAACGTTCCTTCCAAAGGGGTAAATAATCCTTGGAGGAAAATAATACTATCTCCTAAATAGCTATATTTGTATGAAATCTAAACTAAAATTGCACTATCGCTAAATTCTAACTATGAATGCTTTATAAAGAAGAAATAAGATTTATATGTAAACTACAAAGAAGAACCAGATAGCAACTTCAAATGAAGTGAGATTAGTGCCTAATGCAAATCTGGGTATAGAGTCAGATATTTCAATCCTACATATAATCAGAGATAGTTTTAAGGAAACTTACTTTTAGTAAAGCAAGACTATCATTCCATAGGATTCTGCTTGTTCAACAATTCAAATCAATTCACACAACTAATCCTATCAATTTTAACCCAAATTAAGAGGCCGACAGGAACAACAGTAGGTTGAAAGACCATATAATTGTTATTTGAATTGCATAAATTAACATTGAACTATAAAAATTAGGGAATAGAACATAATAGAACACCCTGGTACAAAGAGTATCTGAAAATGAACTGAAAATAAATGATATATAACGTCAAAAAAGCATAAAACAACTTATCTAACATAACATTTGAAATATTTCATATAAGCTTCGAATTTGTAGTCACAGGAGTTTTTTGTCCCAATTGTGTCATGTGTCTTTTCTTATGTTTACAAATGTTTCCATATAAATATATTAATCAAAGGTTTCTTGTGAAAAGACATACCATTTCACAAAAACCTAATCTTGACAACTAACCCTAAAATTACAAACTTAACCATATAAATGGTTTTAGGGAAAAAGCATTTCTCATATAACAAACATAATTTGTTACATCTTCAGGTATTGTGCATAATAATCCACATGTTTAATTCCTACACAAAAACACCCGACATGAGATAATCTTTTAATAAAATTTAAAATTAAAGTTATTATATTTCATAATTCTTTAGGCTTTCATAAAGATCACTATTTAAAATTATTTATTTATTAATTGATAATATATCAAAATAAAACACTAATAAAATTATGACATGATTTATACAAATGTTTATTTTGATAATATAAATAAAAATTACAAATACAATTTAAATAATTAATCATAAGTACTCACTTTAAAAATCCTATTAATAAGATAATGCTTGAAATCATTAAATATGAGTATATAATTTTATGTTGAAAATTAAATTTTTACTTTAAAAAATTAACCATAATGTATTTACTTTAAAATACCCTTTCACAAACATAAGGCAATATAAATTACATAAAGAAATATTCCTAAAACATTAGGGTACAAAAGATTTATAACTCACCCTGAAAAAGGCGAGCACTTATCCTAATATCACAATATTTTAAAATAACTTACATAGGGCAAGTATATTGATACTTTAAAATGTGTTAAGGTCTTGGAATAAAATAATTTCACTTTCCAAACAGAAACCTAAATATGCATACATTGAAATGAAAGTGAAATATAATAATAAGAGTATACATTCATATTACCAAATTAATATTTCCAAAAATGAAAAAGTTAAAAATAAATTAAATAAGGTAAGATATAATCAATTATCCCCTTTTACCCTAATAGTTTGATTTTTAAAATTACTATAGGATAAAATAAGAGAACACAGTTAGCTATTTTGAAAATTAAAATTTATGCCAATTAAAATTATTTCAAAACCCATAAACATAGTAATCTTTTCTAAAATGATTTACCTTATGACACCTTTTTACTTTAGGGTTTTAGGGTAAATTAAAATGAGATCCAAAGGGAGTACATATGTCTAAAATCTAAATCACGTAAAAATATAAAATCTTTTAAATATATCATGCAAGAGAAATCCACTTACACTTCTAACCTAGCATTTTATCCCTAAATTACTAAAGGGAATAAAATAATTTATAATTGATCCCTTTATCTCTACCCATATTCTCAAGGAATACAATAGGACAATCGGTTAGGGTAGGCCGGGTAGCTAGGATAGGAAGAAAGGTTGGGTCGAGAGGTTGAGTGTTCAACTCTCTCTCCCCACTCTTTTTTCCTAGAATCAATAAAATAAATGATACATAAGAAAGGAATATTCATTTTTTAATTTTAAAATTATTTGGGCAAGAAATACTCCCTGTGTGAGAATTTGTACTGATTTTTCAACTACACATGAGAATGTAAATAAATTAGTTTCTCCTCCAAATCCTCTTGAAGAATAATAGTAGACTAACTGGTTAGAGGGTAGAAGGGTAGGTAGGTAGGAAAAAAGTTTGGCTTGAGAGGTCAAGTGTTCAGCTCCCTCTCGCCACCTTTTTTACCCAATCCATTTCATTATTTTTAATAATTATTTTATTTCATTTTAATTTTTTACAAAGGGAAATTACATGAAAATGAAGATTTTACTTCCCTGATATTTGGCTATTTTAGGACTTGAATTTTTAGGTGTCAACAAGATGGATGTGATGTAAATGAGATTGTAAAAGCTATGAGCTTTTGTATGTTCGATGTAGAGCATAAAATTACCAGTGTGCTTCATTTGAACACATCAAGAAAAGACAGTTGCTACTGGACAGTTCAAAAGATTGTGTATTTCTTCATATACACTTGTGTTGCGAACAATAAATTATGAAGGTGGATTTAACCTTGTTTGGGTAGTGAGCTTGGGTAGTGAGCTTACCCTTCTTTCTTAACTCCTAAATGGGTTTGTGCTCTAACAAGGACTATGTATTGAAATGCTTTAATTGACTCCTAAATGAGATCGACATTCTTGTTGGATATTGCTAATGCATGGGGAGGTGATTGAGATATTTAATATGTTTAACTAATCACTACATTACTTAATGGGCACTCATATTGTTTTAATTTGTGTTTTGTCATTAATGTCATCATATCTTTCTATTAGGTAATTACACTGGTTATCACAGTGTACGGACACTTTACAGATGTTTTAGATGTTGTGAAGATAGATAAGAGTTTAGGAGGATGTTGTGATCTTATACCCAAGATTGCATCATGTAATGTTTCATATTGGATGAGTTATAGATGTTTTCATGAAGATTGGTCACTGACTGTGACAGTGAGAAATGACAGAGTTAGTCATTGTGTGTTGTGTATATCTTTTAGAAGATATAGAATCAGGGCATGTGAACTTCAGAAAGGAAAGATAGAGTATTGAAGAATGATCCATGAACTATGCAAGGTATGAAATATAAGATGATGTCAGTTGTGGCATGTACCCTAGATGGTGATTTATTTGGAAGCCGACTATAGAGGTGTAGTGTGTGTAATGGATGGAAAACTTGAATTAAGGATGTCGGTCCTTAATTGTTGTAATATAATCATTATAGACTTTTTCTAGATACCGTGTCTATCTTCGCAAGGGTTTATGTAATTTTTTTTAATTAGGAAATCCTTATGGGATGACTTGTTTATAAGAATTGTAATAAGGTATAAATGAAAGGTCTTTCCTTTGGAAAAGAAAGGTATGAGAAGAAGATGATATAGAGAGGTTGTGAATGTTGCAAGCTTGTGTCTTCTATATGTAGACCAAAGGTTTATTGGTGGAATTCATTGGAACTGATCAAGTAAATACACTTGCTACCGAATAGTTCAAAAGATTGTGTATTTATTCATATACACTTGTGTTGCAAACAATGAGTTCTAAAGGTGGACTGAACCTTGTTTGGACAGTGAGCCTTAGGCAGTGAGCCATCCCTTTTTGTTCTTGACTCCTAATAAGGTATGTCCTTGAACAAGGACTATGTACTGTAATGTTTCAATAAGCTCCTAACATGGCTATATCTTCTAACAAGGATAATTATACTCTCAGTACATCATTTGTGCATGCTAATTCCCACCAGGGTTTTTACCTTTAACAGGGTTTCCCTAAGACCAAAATATTGTATTATTATGTGCCATTCATTATATTCACTAGATCTAATATTATGATGCTCAAAGTTTAAAGTTTAATAATCCATTATACAACTGATTCAGGCCCCCTCTTAGTTGTATTATGGACTGTTATTCCTAACAATTGTTATTAGAGCTTGTGGTTCTCATGGAGAAATCTTAACAACTTGAGGTTATCTTGGAGATGGCATTCTATAGGAAGGATAGTCTGAAGTTTGATCTTGTAAACTTTGACAGTTGGAAGAACAAGATGCAAAATCACCTATTTTGTTCGGGGATCAACTATTGGTTGATTAAAAGGAACAAGATAGCTATAAAGACCGAAGATAAATTAAAAAATGCTACTGAGGATGAAAAGAAGATATTTTCACTAAATATGATCATAAGAGAAGTACTGATGAGCGCACTCTTTGAAGGAGAGTTTACTAAAGTTAAGGGCTTGGATTCAACATTCCAAATTTGGGAAAGATTAGAGGCACTATATGAAGGAGACAAATATACCAAACAAGCAAAGTTGCAAAAATGGAAGAAAAAAAGATGGAGAAGCTGCAAATGAATGAGGATGAAAGCATTAGGGCCTATGTTCAAAGGCTTACATAAGTTGTAGTTGGAATCAAAAATTGTGGAGGCACGTATGATGAAGAAGAAGTTATTGTGAAGATCCTCATATCACTAACAACTACTTACAAGTTCAAGGTTATGTCTATTCAAGAAAATATACCTCTAACTCTAAAATTTAGCAAAGAGATGTTGATTGCAAAGCAAACTACTTTTTAAGCTGTAGAATTAGGAGAAGTTGTGCCTAAAGTTGAATCTGCATTTAAGGCATCCACAGACAAGAAATTGTCTACACTTCCAAGCACCAACAAAGAAGACCTAAAAGAAGATCTTGGTGAGTATGTTGAGGAATGGGAATACATAATTTTAGAAGAAAGAAAGATGGATGGGGTAAAAGTATATAGTTGTGTAGCACTAGAGGAAATTTTTAAAGGTTCTGAAAGAAATGGTTCCGGCCTAAAAAATTTAGGTCAGACTACTTTCAGTCAGACATACATGGTGCACACAAGGTGCCATGTGGCATCAATGTGGTGGGGGAGTTTTGACTGAAACCGTTTCAGCCGGAATGGTTCTAGCTAAAATTGTTCGATGAAAAACTATATAAACCTCAAAAATGGGTTGGGTGGCTCATGCACAGGACTATGTTTGGTCACCCAGGGATTTAGCTGAACCTGGTCTGGCTGAACCTATCTAAGTGGCATCCCATGTGGCAGCCAAATAAGAAATAAAAGGAGACTCTCATAAGTTCTCACTTCTGGACCTGAATTCTCTGTCAAAATTTACATTTCTAAAAAATCTAAAAATACCATTTTGTAGAGCTTGGAGTCAAGATTATGGTCATGTAATTTTTATTATTTTTTGATTTCATATAATATATTATAAGTTGAAAATACTTCAAGTATGTATTTTAACATTTAAGAACACACTCGTTCGACAAAAAATAAAAATAACAAATCATGTTAGAAAAAATTAAACTTTATATTTAACACTAGAGGAGAGAGTCCTCTTCAAGAATATATAATTTTTTTTTAATGGTGTAGATTTGATAGGGAAAATTTGGTGCGAACAAAAAACTATTGATTTTTAGGTAACACCGACTTTGGATAGTTATAACAGACAAAATATATATCGAAATCCAATCTTTTTTTTTTATGGACTAGCTATACATTTCATCTAAAACATATTATGAAATTAGAGGAAAAAAATATTATTTGCATATAGTTTTTTCACATGAACTAGACCCTAGATTTTCAACATATTTCAAAAATAAAAAAATGGACTTCAAAAATTAGAAAACTATGTCAATTTTTGTTCAATTTTTTTAAAAAAAAATTATAAGAATAAACTTCATCAAATTTTACACATTTCGTTAATTTATATCATCTTCAAATTCTAAACACAAATTCCACTTTTATGTTGCTAAAGTTGAAAAATTTGCATGTTGTCATCCTTTTCCTTTATAAAAGTGTGACACATGTTTGTAGTTTTACCTGATGAACTTGTTGCACTGATTGCTATAAGAGAAAAAAGAGGTAAGGGAAAGTTTCAAGGAAAGTTAACTTTGAAATGTTTTTTATGCAATAAGGTAGGTCATTTTGCATCTATATGTCCTACAAGAGTTTCTAATTACAAACCTAATTATGAAAAGATTAAAAGGGATAGAGAATGTTATTATGCTAGTGAAGGAATATTTGATGATGATGATTTAAATTGTAAACTAAATGGATAATTGATAGTGGTTGTTCTCATCATATGACTGGGGATAAGAACAAGTTTGTTAAATTAGTAAAGTATGATGGAGGTGTTGTGAGGTTTGGGGACAATCTCGCTAAATCTATCTTGGAGTAGGATCCATTACTCTAGATGGAAAGACTAATACAGACAATGTACTACTTGTTGAAGGGTTGAAACAAATTTTTTTGAGTGTTGGACAGTTAATGGATAAATAGTTTCAATTAAGTTTTTTTAATGGAAAATATTTTATTAGGAGTAAGAAAGGAAAGCTGATTACAACTGGTACAAAATCTAGAGGTAATGCATTTGAAATAAACACTTCTAGAGCCTGTTATTTTGTTGTGAAGCTAGATGACAACTAGTTATGGCATAGGAGATTTTTTCATGTTAATTTTGATAACATTGTGAAGGAAAGTATGGCTAATGTAATAAGAGATCAGTCGAAGATCGTGAAACCATATAACACTATATGCAGAGAATGTGCTATGGGAAAATAGACTATAAGGAGTTACAAAAGAAAAGCATACACATCAAAAGGAAAGTTAGATCTGGTACATACAGATCTTTGTGGACCTACAAGAACAAAATCATACTATGATGGAAGCTATTTCATTCTTTTTGTTGATGATTTTTATAGAATGATGTGGGTCACTTACTTGAAGGAAAGATCATAAGCATTTGATAAATTCAATTTGTTTAAAGAAAAAGTAGAGAATGAATAAAGTTTAAAGGTTAAGTGTTTAAGGTCAAACAGAGGTGGAGAGTTTACTTCAAACTTATTCAAATCATAATACGAAGACCATGGGATAAAGAGACAGACATCTGCTCCTAGGACTCCACAATAGAAAGGGATAGCAGAGAAAAGGAACAAGAATATACTTGATGCTGCTAGGAAAATGTTGATTGAAGGAAATGTATCTCATGTACATTAGAGAGAGGCTATTGGAACAACAATGTATACATTCAATAGAATTCAAATCAGAGAAGAAGGAGAACTTGTTGAAGTTGAAAGTGAAAAAGAGGCTTGTGATGCTAGCACAGGTAAGGCTACTAAGACTCCTAAAACATTGAGGTATGTAAAGAATAACCATCATAAAAATCAAATTATTGGCAATACCAGTCAGGGAGTGCTAACTAGATCAAAGGTCAGAGTATAAATTTGTTTGATTTCTCAAGTTGAACCAAAAACTACAGATGAAGCATTTAGAGATGAATCTTGGATAAATGCTATGAAAGAAGAATTAGATCAGATAAAGAAGAACAATACTTGGGAACTGGTTCCTAGACCAAAAAATATAAATGTAATAGGAACAAAATGGGTTTTTAGAAACAAGATGGAGGAAGAAGGAACTATTGTAAGGAGAAAAGTAAGACTAGTGTGTAAGGGATACTCACAGTAAGAAGGAATGGACTTTGAAGAAATATTTTCTCCTGTTGCTAGAATAGAGGTGGAAAGATTGTTCTTCTCTTATGTTACACATAAAAACTTTAAGGTGTATTAGATGGATGTAAAATATGGATTTCTGAATGGAGACCTTGAAGAAGAAGTTTATATAGAATAACCAGATGGATTTCCTCTATGCAAAGATAAAGATATGGTGTGCAAATTGAAGAAAGATTTGTATGGTATGAAGGAAGCTCGTAGGGCTTTGTATGCAAGGTTAGACAAGTATCTACTTTGGATTAGATTTAGAAAAGGTAATATGGATAGTAATTTGTATTTAAGAACTAGTGAAGATGAAATCCTAATAATAGAAGTCTTTGTGGATGATATTATCTTTGTACCTGTAATGATAATCTATGTAAGAAACTTACTAAGGAAATAGAAAGTGAATTTGAGATGTCCATGATAGGTGAAATGAAATTCTTTCTTGGATTGTGAATACCTCAGAATGTGAATGGTATTTTCATTTCTTAGTCCAAGTATCTCAAAGAATAACTTAAAAAGTTTGAAATGGAAGATTGTAAACCAGTAGGAACACCTATGGTGACTGGTAACAAGCTAACAATTGATGATGAATCAAAGTGTGTTTTTCAGACCTTGTATAGATTAATGGTTGGAGGACTATAATATCTAATCCACACTAGACTAGATATTACTAATGTTGTTGGAATTGTGGCTAGATATTAGGAAGAACCTAGAGAAACACATCTAGCTGTTGTGAAAAGGATACAAAGGTATCTATGAGGAACCATAGACTATGGCTTATGGTGTAACATAAATGATAGCTTTGAAATTCATGCTTATACTGATGCTGATTGGGTAGGAAATATTGATGGTGGAAAAAGTACTAGTGGTGGGGCATTTTTCCTTGGGAAAAAGTTGGTTTCTGGGCTAAGTAAGAAACAAGATTGTATAGCATAATCTACTACCGAATCAGAGTATGTTGCTGCTACTATAAACTACACTTAGAATGTTTGGATGAAACAAAACATGACAAAAATTAGAATAACTTTTGATGAGCCGATGGTTATCCATTGTGATAACACCAGTATAGTGAATATGTCAAAGAATCCAGTGATGCTCTCCAAAACTAAACATATTGCTATCAAGTATCACTTCTTGAGAGACAAGGTGGTAGAAAAGGAAATAAAATTAGAATATATTAGTACAAAAGAGTAGATTGCATACATCTTCAAAAAGCCACTACTGAAAGATACCTTTGAATATCTCAGAGGTATGCTGGGGGTTGAGGGCCCTCCTAGTCAAAATTAAAAGATGCAGTGATACATCAGTATAGAGGTTTTTAGAGCTTTATCATAATGTGGACTAGATGTAGGGATCTACTCCTTGGGGGGACTAATCGTGGAAGAAAGATTTTGTAAACAATCTGATCACTCATGGCACCCTTTTCCATTGTTGTCAAAGGGGGAGTGTTACTATGAGAAAATCTTGACTATATGGGGAGATTTTTTGGTTGCAGGACTTTAAATTGATATAACTTTGGGATAATATTTTCCTATATGTTGACATCAATGCCAAAGGGAGAGATTGTTGGATATTGGTAATGCATGGGGAGGTGATTGAGACATTTAATATGTTTAATTACTATGTTACTAAATTGGCACTCATACTGTTGTCATTTGTGTTTTGTAACTGATTTCAACATATGTTTCTGTGAGGGAATCAGGCTCGTTATCACAGTGTATGGACACTGTATAAATGTTTTAGATGCTGGGAAGATATATAAGAGTTCAAGAGGATGTTGTGATCTTATATCCAAGATTGCATCATTAAATGTTTCATAATGGATGAGTTACAAATATTTTCATGAAGACTGGTCACTTACTGTGACACTAAGAAATGATAGAGTTAGTTGTTGTGTGTTGTGTATATCTTTCAAAAGATATGGAATCAAGGCATGCAAATTTTAGAAAGGAGAGATAGAGTATTGAAAATTGATCCATGAACTGCATAAGTTACAGAATGCAGGATGACATCAGTTGTGGCATGTACCCTAGAAGGTGATCTATTTGGAAGCCGACTACAGAGGTGTAGCATGTATAATTGACAAAGAACTTGAATTTAGGATGTTTGTCCTTAATTATTGTAATATAATCATTATGGACTTGTTCTAGATACCATGTGTATCTTAGCAAGGGTTTATGTATTTTTTTGTAATCAGGAAAGCCTTATGGGATGACCTGTTTATAAGAATTATAATAAGTTATAAATGAAAGGTCTTTTCTTTAGAAAAGAAAGGTATGAGAAGAAGATGATATTGAGAGCTTGTTAAAGTTGTGAGCTTGTTTCTGTTGTATGTAGAGCAGAGGTTTATTGGAGGAATTCATTGGAATTGATCAATCAAAGACAGTTGCTACCGAACAGTTAAAAAATTTGTGTATTTCTTCATATACACTTGTGTTGCAAATTGTGAGTTCTGAAGGTGGACTTAACCTTCTTTGGGCAGTGACCCCTCCCTTTTTATTCTTGACTCCTAAGAGTGTCTGTCCTCTAACAAGGACTATGTACTATAATGTTTCAATAAGCTCCTAACAAGGTTATAGCTTCTAACAATGATAACTATACTCTCAGTACATCATTTATGGGTGCTAATTCCCACCGGGGTTTTTTTACCTTTAACAGGGTTTCCCCTAGACCAAAATATTTTCTTATTATGTTGTCATTCATTGTGTTCATTGGATCTGATATTGTGATGCTTAAAGTTTAAATTTTAATAATCTATTATACAACTAATTCACCACCCCCCGTCTCAATTGTATTGTGGACTATTATTCATAATAATTCTAGCACATATATTATACTCTCAGTACATAATTTGTGGGTACTAATTCCCACTAGGATTTTTACCTTTAGTAGGGTTTCCTCGACACCAAAATATTGTGTTATTTAGATGACATTCATTGTGTTTATTAGATATGCTATTGTTGCACTTCAAGGTTTAAAGTTTAATATTCTATCATACAACTAATTCACCATCCCCCTGCTCAGTTGTATTATGTATTGTTATTCCTAACACTTTACCCTTAAATAGTAGACCATTCTGCAATATATAGTCATCATACTCACTATCTAAATGTTTATCAAAATTAGTGCATGCATTGTATATCTCTGAGAAATATGCATCCCCTTTATATAGATCCTTGAATCCTGCAACTTATATTCTCTGTAATTGTATCTCTTGGACAACGATAAACCTTCTACTAAGTGCATCTACAACTTTGTTGTTGACTCCCTTCTTGTGCTTGATTGTGAAGGTGTAGGACTAAAAAAATTCCATCCACTTGATATGTCTCATAGTAATATTTTCTTGGTTATTGATATATCTTAGAGATTTTTTATATGTGCAAACAACAAAATCCTTAGGCAATATGTAGTGCTTTCACTTCTTAAGAGCCAGAACCAATGCATAAAGATCCAAATCATAGGATGAGTATCTAGACTTTTCTTTATTTATCCTTTCACTAAAGAAAGCTACTAGCTATATGCACCCTAAAATGGTCACCTAGACTTTGGGCCCCCATTCAGCAATTTATCAAATCCCTGGATCAATATTTTCAAAAATCAATATTTTCAATTATATCAATGTCCTTGATCAAATCCTATTTTATCATTTTTGATTATTTGCCTTGGGCTAACCATTTTATCCTAAGTCTATTTATTTAAAAGGAATTTCCTCCCCTTTTATTAAATAAAAAGCCCCCACTTTTCCTCTTATCCTAAGTTGCACAAATAAAGCATTATTCTTATTTTATAAAAAGAATAAAAGTACATTTTGTCTCATATGGACACAAAAGTCAACTCTTATTTTATCATTGGAGGATATTTGTGCACATGGATTGCTCCTCTTTTATGCTCCACCCTTGATTAAATCTTTTGCCTCTTAATCTCCATCGTCCGTTGATTTTCATTTCCTATAAAAGAAGAGCTCTCTTCTTCATTTATATATGATCAATCTTTTATGCTAATGTTATGCTGCAAGTTTTCTAGGTCACTTTGGAGATTTTGGAGATTTGGAGTATTCTTCGCTTTTACATTTAAATAGTTTCAATATCATGGCATTCATAGCTTCATATTTAGCTTACTTTTCCTTTATGCTTTAGATTAATTCATCTAGCTTAATTAGGAGGCTTTGTAATACTTTCCTTTCATTTCATAGCTTAGTTTGCATAGCTTGCATCTTCCTTTCTAGTATAGCATTGCATTGCATTTCATTTTGATTCTTGGGGATATTGGAATTCTTGCCCTTGTCTTCATTTGAATCTCCCATTGTGTGGTTGACTAGCAAGGTCATAAGCTTAATAGCTCTAGCTGAGAGCAATCTTAAAATCCTTGTAACTCCATTCATAGGGAGCTCTAGGTCACTTTCTAAGGTTTCCCATTCATGGATTCCCTTGGATGTAATGATTAAAAGAAGTGCACTATTTAGAGTACACACTAGCATCCCTTCTTGGCTGCACCCACTACTACATTGCTAGTATCACATTCTACAATGAACAATCTGTCAAATCTTGTGAGAACTAGGATGGGTTTTGTAGCCACTTCTTTCTTCAATATCTCAAAGCCTTCATTGGCTTCCTTGGTCCATATGAACTTTTTTTAAACTCCACATTTTGTGGTATCTAGGACTAGTGTATAGATTTCACTAAACCTTCTAACAAACTTCTTATAGAACTCTGAAAACCCATAGAAAATTATAACTTTAGTGCATGTCCTAGGAGTTGGCCAACTTAAAATGGCTTCAACTTTTCTTTTATCCATCTTCAAGTAAACTTGGGAGATTACAAACCCTAGATAGACTAGTTGTTCTTTCATAAACTCACTCTTCTCAAAGATTTATGGTGAGCTTCTCTTCTTCAAGTTTCTTCAACACAATTTCTAGGTGCTTCATGTGGTCCTCTTTTGTTTTTCTAAAGATAAGGATATCATCTAGGTATATTACCACAAAAAATCCTATGTTATATTTTAGAACCTCATTCATCACCCTCATAAATGTACTAGGTGCATTTCTAAGCCCAAAGGGCATTACTAACCCTTGATATAGCCCTAGACTATAGTTTTAAAATCTTTCTTCCACTCATCTCCCTCTTTCATTCTAATATTATAGGATCCACTTTTTAAATTAATCTATGACAAGTATTTAGCACCCCCTAAGATATCCATAAAGTCCTCTACCCTAGGAATAGGAGACCTATATCTATTAGTTATCCTATTTATTTCCCTAGATTCAGTACACATCCTCTACTTATCTCCATTTTTAAGTGCCAAAACCATTGGGACAACACATGGCCTTATACTCTTCCTGATTAGGCCCTGGTCTAAAAGCTCTTGAACTTTTCTTGGAATCTCCTTATTCTTTTATGGTCTCATTTTGTAGGTAGTCTTGTTAGGAAATGATTCCCTTGGTAAATTTTCAATTTGGTGACTGAAATCTCTCTTTTCTAGTAGTGTATCTGGTGTTCCTTCACATATGATTTCTTGAAATTGATCTAGAAATTTATTTTCTTCTATAGGTATAGGGGTCTATTTAGATGTCTCTTCCTCCTTTGGTCTCAGGAAGATAGCTTAGCAAACTCCTTATTCTTTCCTCATATCTTATAGAATTTTTTTCCCACTCATTAGGAGTGTATTGGACTCCATCTTCTCCATTCTATCTTCCTCTATCAAATATTGCATCCTACAAGTGACTCCATCCTTCTTGAATGAGTACTTATTCTCTATACCATGGTGAACTACCTCCCTATCATACTGACATGGTCTTTCAAGCAACATATGACATGCATCCATTGGTATCATATCAAAAAGTATCTTGTATTGATACTTGCCTATGGTGAAATCAACCCATACTTGTTCGTTAACCAATAGGTTTTTCCCCTTATTCAACCAAGTGACTTTTTAGGGACAAACATGGGGCATCTTAGTTAGTTTTAACTTTTGTACTACCTCCTCTGAGATCACATTATCAGTAGACCCTGAGTCTATTATGACCTTACACACTTTTCCAAGAATCTTCCACTTGACCCTAAAAAGATCCCTCCATTTTTTTTGTTGATTCTTGGTAGGTTGTTTGATCAAGATCCTCCTAAGCATTAGGTTCTCTTATTTCTCTAAATCTAGACTTATCTCTAAATTTTTACAAAAGTCTTCCTCTTGCACATATGCAATCTTATTTTCACGTTGTGAAGATGATGACTTATCTAGATACCTATAAGCCACATGACCCAACTATCCAAAATTATAGCATTCCATTGAAGAAAAATGTGAGCTTCTACCAAACCCACTTGATCTACCTCTTCCACCAGTATGAATACTCCTTCCTCTACCATAACTATTGGAAAAATGATCAGCACTCCCCTTGAGATTCATGACATGGGTTAACCACCTCGTGTGTCTTCTATAAGTCTAGTGGTTGTATCAGGCATTAACATGTCGATCTTTTGGTGCAATGGAAACCACTACTTGTAACAAGTGGTATCAGAGCTTGGTCATAGGTTCAAATCCCCTCAGGTAATGCTGAGGGGGAGATTGTTGGAAAAATGATCAACACTCCCCTTGAGATTCGTGACATAGCTTAACTACCTCCTATGTCTTCTATAAGTCTAGTGGTTGTATTGAGCATTAACAGGTTGATCTTTTGGTGCAACGACAACCACTACTTGTAACAATAACTACCTCTATTTCCTGGCTCATGTGTTTTTTCAATGAACTTGGAGTCTCCTTGGCCTCTGGTTTCATTGCTTCTTCCACTAGAACCCCCTCAATGTCCCCCTCTAGGGTCTCTTCCTCTTCCTCTACCCCTACAACTTGAGTCTTGTTTCTTCTTAGGTTTCTTTTCTAGCTTAAGGGCCATTTGATAATAACCATGAATGGTGGTGAGAGTAAAAATACTTAATTCCTCTTATATGTTCTACCCAAGGCTACTGAGATACCTAGAAAATTTAATTCTCTCTATTTCTTGCACTCTAGACCCAATGCATAGTTTTTGAGATTCTTGAGTATAGATGGCCACATCTACATCCCGCTGTCTAAGATTTTACATCTTCTTGTGCAATTGGATGTCATAATCCTCTGGTAGGTAATTTTATTTTACCTTAGCCAACATATCCTTCCAATTGGCTATTGGATTCTTCCATTCTCTTTCTCTTTCATCTTGCGAGAACTTCCATCAAGTTTGTGCTTTCCCTCTTAGTCTTGATTTAGCTATCTTCATGTTTTGTGCCTTTGTAATCCCATCACATTCAAAGTAATTCTCTATTCCCTAAATCCATTCCATTGCCTATTTTGCATCAATTCTACCACTAAATACAAGAATGCCTTCTATTGCCTTGTGACTAAGTGCTTTGAGAGATTTGAGGAAGGGTTCCTCTGCTAATGGAGGTTCTAGTTCTAGTTCTATATATTCTTCAACTTGATCCTTTCCTATTTCTTTATCCATGTATAAGTATTCTTTCATTTTCACTACAGTCTTTGTAACTTTTTTTTATTTGTGCTTCATTTCATCTAGAACTTCTTGTAGAATTTTGTTCCTTTCTTTCTATTTAGTTAATTCTCTTTCCAACTTTGCATTGGTCACCATGGTTCTTTCTCCAATTGATTCACTTCCTTCTATCATACACAAATTTTGTCCCAAGACTTTCAAAGGCTCTGATACCACTTTGATGTGGAGATATAAATTACAAGAGATCTCTTTCCCTTCTCAAGACCTTCTCTTTGGTCTTCCTAGGGTACTTCACTCTACCCTACCTAGAGGACACTTCTATGGTTCCTCTACTGCCACTATATCTCTCCAACAACTTCAAGTACTCACGATTCCTTCACAACTCCATTGTGCACCCTTTGACTCAAACAAGAAACTATATTGCCAAAATGTTCTTATTAATTAGAATGGGTATTTTCATTCTTCCCCTTTCAATTCCCACCGATCTTGATCCATTTATTTTAAGACTTGCATCTTTTTCCAATTGAGTTACTAGTTTTAGGCCTTGTAGCCTTTTTAGCCTAATTAGGCCTCCTAGAAACTAAAATCTTGGATTTCCTTCCAATTATCCCTAGAAACCCACTAAAATGATTATGGATTCTTTATAAGTTCAACCTAGGCTCTAGGATTTTCTAGGTATTAAGTTCCCAAGTTTTCTGTACATAGGAATTTCAGCAAACCCCTATTTTTAAGGGTTTCTAGCGCATGTTATCCAGTCTAGTTTCTTTGCTTTCAACAATTACTCTAATGGATTCCTCCCCTCTTCTCCTTGAATGCCCCTTTATAAGATACATTTCCTACACTCTCCACCAAATTATTGGGTCAAACCAATCCATCTAGCAAGTTCTCTTGGCTTGGCACTATACGAGCTCCTTACTAGAATACCCTTGTACTCACCTAGGGCCTGCTTGAATAAATAGTTCCCATACACACAAATATGCCCAAATTCATATTTACATTATTTAAAAACTCCCCTACTTGATTCCAAGTGGCCATTTAATTTCAACAATGATAACACAAGTGAGAGCCATATTTACATGACTGGCTCTGGACTAGACATTGAACCAGTCCAACTTGAAGAATTTAAAAAATGACTAAAAAAAACACAAAATTTTGAAACTAACTCCAAAAATTTTTAGTAAATAACAAGAATAAAAGTCTCAGTGCAATATATTAGTCCATTCAATCCATTATAGGTTTTGATGAAGGCTCTATCACAAATTACAGTCCAGTTCTTGTTCTTTCTAAAACACAATCCATACAATCTGAAGTCCAACCCTTAGATTAGGATTTGTCTGACCTTAAATATTTTACTTGCCTATGTTTAGACACCAAGATCAGGATTTGAACTCATTTAAAGCTATTACCTAGTTTTGAGGAAATGTTGTCATGGCAACTTTGCAAAGTTGTCATGGGCAACTTTACAACTTTTGCAATTTTTTCTCTTCTACTATCCTAACTCACTCAACTTGATCCAAAATAATTCCATTGGATCCTAAAACACTTAGAAACATCAAAAGTACAAAATTCCACTCTATTTTGGAGTCTTGATCAAAGTTTGAGTCAATTTGACTTTCCTAGGTCCCAAGAAAACAAATAAGCCTAGACCCTATTTGAGAAAACCACACACCAAAACCTAAATACTCTTACTTAAATAAATACTACAAGAAAATTTGGGACTTTATCTTAGTCCTTATTTCCTTGGTGGTTGGCTAGAACCATGTACAAGCCAAAATTGACAAAGATCTTCACTAAGACTTTAAGGTGATCTTGAACCAAAAAGATTGATGAGAGCATCATACAAATGATGATAAATTATAAGAAGGTAGGTCTATTGAATTTTCTAAGTATCTACCTAAGGAATTGTATAAAAAAAATGTCTACAAGATGGACTTATACCTTTCATAGTGAGAAAAGTATTAGGGAACAGTCAATGATATTGGCTATGCCTACTTTATCAGTTCCCTAAATTGAAGAGTTAATGAAATAATATTTTAAGAGATTTTTAGTAAAGAGTAGAGCTCTAAATATTCTGGTAGGAAAAATTAAGGAAGTTGATGAGAACAATCAACTTCTATGGACTTCAATTTTGACAGCCAAAGTAGAAGTAGTTAAGTTGGCATTGGTAGTAGTACTCAAGAAGAAAAGTATTAAGAAAGGTAAAGGAACCCACTCGGATGATGTTGATCTTTCTACAAAGGAACCCATAGAATTATCAAATACCGAGGTAGAAGATACTACCATTGCTATAGATTTCTATCTGGTAGGCTACACAGAAGAATACAAGGATCCTCCCAAGTAGTTAGTAATAACAGGAACATATGATGTACTTATTCAAGATATCACAAATGGAGATCCTAATGACATAGCTAATGATGAAGATGTAAACATTATTGCAAATACAATTGAGAAGATTCCACTAACCGAGGCAAAAATAAGAGAAATTTTGGGTAACTTACCAATCTTAGTACAAGTTGTTAAATTTATAACACAGAAGAAACCTAAAGGCTTGACCCCCAAGAAAGCAAAAGAGACAATTAAGGAAAAGGGAACAAATGAATAGGGGACAATAAAGAAACATATTTCAAATGGTTCTGAGAAAATAGAGGTAGTATCATAAGCACTAGAGAAAACTAAACTAGTAGAATAAACACAAATAGATACCACTACCAAAGCCCATGGATAATCAACTAAGACAAAGGTCATCAAGAAACATAAAGAGGAAATTATGTCTATCAAGCCCGAGAACACAAATTTGGAGACAAAATCTCTCATTCCATATATACTAAATCTCCAACACTTCAAAAGAAGAAGAAAAATAAACACGAAAAGGGTCCAGTAACATTGGATGAGGTAATTGAGATACCTACATGAAAACCCAAAACATTAGACCCCAAGGAACTTATAAGATATGGGAAATTATGCACTAGGAGGGCTGTAGAAGAAAAGTTGAGATATGAGAGAAAAAAGAAAAGAAAGTCTAGAAGATGTTAGAGATATCTTACTGCAAGTAGTTCCTGAGATCAATGTTGATGACGATACTCCCATTCTTGATCAACTTGAAACTCTAACTGACCACTTAAATTCCCCTTATATTGATGTTGAGAAGAGAATAGAGGAAAGGGGAGAAGTAAAGATATAACTGAAACTTGAAGAGAAAATAACCCAAGAACTAGCAATAAATAAGGTTAAGCTCTCTGAGATAATAACTGAGCTAGAAACCATTATTCAAAAAGTTATTCAAATTTTGTTATAGGTATCCACTATTGACCAGGTCACTATTGAGGTTAGTGAAAAGATTAAAAAAGATGGATGAAGAAATTAAGGTCAATGTAAATAGTTCTCTAACTTCAAGCCAATTTCTTTTCATAAGCATATATTAAAAGTTTAATAACTTAGGTAGTTGATATCAGATTTGAGTAAATAGGAAGATACAATAAGTGACCAAGTCACTGAGCTACAAGCTAAGCTACTTCCACATATCATGATCATGGAGAGAAATTTAAATAAGGAAAAAGATTTAGTTTCCACCCCCGAGATTTGTAACGCCCCGCCAAGCAACCAAAGAGGACAAGACATAAAACCTCTATAAAATGCAAGTAGTAAATTTCTTTTTTATTTATTTAACTAGAATAATATTCATCACTACACTTCATATTTCTAAAAGAAGAAATAATTTTCTACTACTTGAATGTAAGATTTATACAACTTAAGTCTTCGCGGGTTCCCTAACGTCGCTACTGAAGCAACATCATATAAACCATTTATATGCATAAGATATTCATGGAATCGTGAGCTTAAAAGATCTACGTTCATTTTAATGCACCAAGTTAAATGTCCCTAACTTATTTCTTTTATTAAACATAAGTTAATCATCCAACATCATTAATCCTTTTATCAACTCATTCCATAAATTCACATTGATTTCATCTACATCTACTATACTTTATGTCAATTTTCTCTAATAATTTAGGTAAGAGATTAATATTAATTAAGGTAGGCATTATCCTAGGTACTTCATTAACATGAACCAAGTATTAATATTATAATCAAGTTACTATTTTATTGCATTGTTTCATAACCATTCATTGTTAATAATTCCAATCACTAATCTATCATTTCTCAATAATTTCCTTGGATCGTTTCATCAAGGGAGAATACATTATTGTTGTGATACATCATTATATATAACTATATTTAAGATTATTTCCTTTACATATGGACAACATAAGAGGATAGGAGAAATAACCTAAACACTTTCTTTTAATGCTAGTAACATGTCCAATATTCCACATTTTTTTCCCTTTCTTTTACCTAGAACTACCCATTCCCTTATGCATTTCTTTGAATTGAGATTACATCAATACTACAAGACTCATTTTAGGAGATTAAAATTACATGAATATAGAGACATAAGTACATCTCAACATATTAAAATATCCAATAAGAAATCTTCAACTATAGATCTGGAAAGGAATATGTGCTAGGATCATCCAGAGAATGATGAACAATACCTCGATATAAATATTAACCACCCAACCACATGGAACCAATAGGCCCACTCCCCTAAGCTAGGAGATAGAACCAAAGGCCCATACAAGAGGTAACAACTAGGAAATTCCTAAGGTGGCTATAAAATTTCCCCAAAGTCACAACACAAAAGAAAAGACAAGAAGACCGCAAGGACTACCAGACGCATGATCAAATTTGGTAGAGACTCTAAGCTACAAGCTAGGTGAGTATCATCGCATAGCCCTAACCCTTTGGGTTGTCCTGGTACTAGCCACTCTTGGCCCCAGCCCCCAAGTAGGCACATGCGGAACTGAATGCCTCTCGTATAGATAAGGTCATTCAGTCGTACCTATGCATAGGTACCTTCTCCCACTCCCATCCTTAGTTTTTACTAGCACTAAAGGCATGGGTGAGGCATAATTAATCTTGATTAGTGTGTAGTTTCCCATTCCAATAATCTCCCATTCCCAATTCATTTATTTAGGTTATCACTTGATTAAATAACTCATAGTAGGTTATCCTGGTCCTAGCCACTTAGGGCCCCGGCCCCTCATGATGAGCCACTCACCTAGTATACTTAGGTTCACTAAAATACATATGAAAATCATAAGAACATAATATATCCATCATCAAGAATTCATATCAATTCCATAACAACATTTGATTGAGTTTAGGAGAACATATGTTGTCCCTAGTCCACTTGACAACCCTAAACCCAATATGGCATTCAGAATGTTCCAAACATATAAGAAGACATCCAAGTGATATTATAAAAATATTCAGAGTAAAAAATAGATCCAATTAACCAAAAAAAAATTCTAATAGCCTCTGGTAACCATACAAAACCTTAAGACTTAGTGATGTTCTCAAACTCAATTATTTCAAGCAAGGATTAAATGCAAAGAATAGTCATCATAGAACAGTCATCCATATCTTCCACAAAACATATAATAAAAATAATCTCTTTGGTGGAGATTTATATAACATAATTATGGACTCTCAATTTTATTTTTAGGAAGATCCAATGGTGGGAAAGAAATTTATGACTTCTGGTTTAAAACAGAAAATTCTGGTTAGGGTTCAGACCTACCTTCACTAAAATGATTGTAATTTTCAAAAAACATAATAAAAATTCTCCAAACCAATTGGAAATGAAATATAAGACTTAAGAGAATCTCTGATATCAAATTAAGACTTTTATATAATCATATCAGCCTGTAGCATACGAATACATTTGACAGAAAATTTAGAATCAAGAATGGACAGGCATAGTCTGCCAAAATGTCAAAAATAAAGCATTAATTTGACCCTAAAAATAAAATTAGAGAGATACCCATTTGAGATATGTGAATTTTACTTCCATAAAATCAATTTAATAAAACCATAGATGCAAGTTAAATTATTATAAAAATACTTCTCCAAAAATAGGTTGCTAAAAACCCTAGGAAAACACATGCCAATTCTTACAAATAAAAAATCAAAACTTTAAAATAAGCGTAGAAATGAAAAGTACAGGTATAATAAATAATTATAATATATAAATAGATCCATAATCTATCAAAGACATCTCCAAACTTGAGATGCATCCTTCAAACCCTATCCACTTTCAGAAATCTCCATGAAAGAAAGAAATAATTCCACAGAAAAGAATCCCTCTCTCAACTACTGAAATTCTCACAAAAATATCTCTCCCAAAAGAAAAGATAACCAAAAATTCTTAAAGACATATGCTTACAAACTCTCTCTCACATCTCCAAGTTGTCTCTCCAAAATCTCCATGAAAATTAAGGCCATCCTCTCCCCGAAAATCCCCTCTCTTCAAATGAGAAATTAGTGCATATAAATATATTTGCAAAGGTTGAGAGGAAAAGTAACCAACTCCCAACTAACTCTTAACTAAAGGGTATTATAAAATAGCTTAATATCATAAAACTATATTACTCAAATATACAATAAAAAATAATTTGTATTCATTCATACACATATGTAATATTATCCTAACATATATGCATATAACATCATTAATTACATCAATATATATATATATATATATATATATATATATATATATATATATATATATATATATATATATATATATATATATATATATATATATATATATATATATATATATATATATATATATATATCTGTGTGTGTGTGTGTGTGTGTGTGTGTGTGTACCCATATATATATATATATATATATATATATATATATATATATATGCCAAATACCAAACACTATAATCTATAAGATTATGAAGTAATAGATCACAATATTATTACCTATTTATAATTACTATAGGATATAAAACTGAGGTAGAATAAAATCACATGCCTCAAAATATATCTAATCATCCAAAGAGGCCATAGAAATCAACTATGAAACATATCGTAAAAACCATAAGATCAAACAAGGTCAACCAAAGTCAACAAAGAAAGTCAAGCCAAACTCCTGACCAAGCATGAAACCCTAAAACACAACATAGAAAGATTAAATAAGTATCATACCAAGAAGGAGAAATAAATAAAATGAGTAAACAAATCATACAACCAAATGAACTCAAGTGGCCACAAGGTACTAACTACAACCATGCCCAATCGAGTGCGTTGGATCTGGTTTTTTCACCCAAAGGTTGACTAACAAAAAAGGAACCCTAATATTCCCAAATTGGAATAATGACAAAGGAAGACTCATGTAGGGGCCTTAGTACTATCTCCATAACAACAACCATCGAGGATTTGAGGGCACACTCAGACTTGTGAAGCCAAGTGAAGTCAATGCCCGGTACCTACAAGCCTGCATCACAAAGAAGAAATACATATGCACGAATATACATATAAAAGAAGATATTGCAGACAGATGACTAGGATCGATACATCATGTGGACCTCAGCTATGTGAGTAACTACGACTTCATCCTGAATCATGAAAACACATCATGTATATATATACACTCAAAGCATGTAGCATCATCATAACGAAGGTTAGAATCTCAAGCATTGTGTTAGTCTCTTATCAATACTAATAATAAATCAACATAATCAAATCATCAAGTGAGATACAAGATTCATCCAAAGTAACCTTAATAGAAGAAAATATAAATAATCACTTATATATATATATATATATATATATATATATATATATATATATATATATATATATATATATATATATATATCTATGGAGTATATATCATATAGCATCCTAAGTATATTCATAAAGGTCTTGAAGGTACTCAATACATACACGGAGATAAATACATACAAAAAAATGATACCTTTAGACATAATATTTGATATTAGAATCCTTGAGTACTAGCTTATGAAATTATTATAAACAACTATAGGAATAGATCAAACAATTATCATATACATCTTAAGCTGGAAGAAAACATCGAAAGATCTTAATTCTTTCAAAAACACAACTTATATTAGGGTTAGAGGGGTATTACATGATCTCTATACTTGAGAATATTTTTGACATTCATGCAGAAGTCAATCCTGAGAACATTGCTCTTGACAACTTGAAAGAGGAATGGGAAAACCTCTTAGAATCCCTAAAGATAACCCATCAGCAAATTTTAATAAGTTGTAAGTACATTCTTTCTATTGGCATTAATTTCAAAAATGGGGAAGGTTATGTATATGCCACTATGTACTTCAGGCCACTGAGAGCAAGCACAAAGGAGGAGTCGGTAAAGAAAAGAGTCAACTTATATATATGGATTTTGTATATTTTTTCTTTTGTATATATTTTTGGCAGGCAGTACATATACATAAGGTTTTGATACTAATGCCAAAGGGAAGATTATTATCCCTACTTGAGAATTAAATGGATTTTCATTAGTATCAATCATTTATGCAGTCACTAAAGGTTGGTAAAGGAGACAAACAAGTTAGTCGGTCAACCAGACAAAGCCTTTACACTGAGAAAAGTCAAGGCATAACATCAAGTGAACAGAATACATCTTTGACCAAAAATAGTTATCGAGTGTTAGGAGATTACCGAGTACCGAGCTAGTGATCACCGAGCATTCCTACACATCGAGTACTAGTAATATAAAGAATAGTGAATGTAGTGATTACCGAGTATAGCAGGAAACACCACAGTAATCAGGAAGGGCAAATAAATCTATGCAATGGTTTACACCAATCATGAAAATAGTTTACCAAGATTGAGACAATATTTAATATGGATGTAATCATTAAATTTTGTGATGATTCCTTTGTAATGTTAGATCTAGGTTATTTTCTTGCATTGTTGATCTTAGGTTTATTAAGATATTGTAAATGCTAATTAGGTCAAGATTGTTTGATATAAATTTAAAAAGATGTCATTATGATCATCTATCATGAAGGAGTAGCTGCACTAAGCACATTAGGAGATTAGTCTTAAGCTTAATGACATAAGGTGTATTAAAGGAAAGAATTAGTTTTATCAAAATTCATACAAGGCTACCGAGTAGGACAGAAGGATATATACATCACACTTCAAGTTGATATTTATTTTATATTTTAGAGATCTAAATCAAACAAGATTGAGTTATTATTTATAGATAATTTTTCTATTATCAATTTAACCATTGTATCAGAATTAAATCTCTTAACAGAGTGAACTTAACTATTCTTATGTAAATCTCTTAATCGAGTATACACATATATTGTGTTATGAAAATCCTTTAACCAGGTAGATCTATTCGATCCTTGGTTACTCCTAACAAGGTAAGATCATTAGAAGTGATAAAAAACTACAGCCTTAACTGACATACTTTATTGCTACAGTAGTAAATATTTGTGGGTATCATCCCCACCATAGTTTTCACCTTCTTAAAAGGGTTTCTACATAACAAAAATATCGATGTCATGAGTATGAATTTTCATGGATGATTTATTGTTTACTTTACATGCACTTTACATTTACAACTACTTGAATGTATGTTTCTAACAATGGAATCAGTCGGTTAATTAAGATATATACTATTACAAAGTGTTAGTGTTAAAAATTTTGAGGGTACTGATTCACCCCTCCCCTCTTAGTACTCATCTTTTCATAATCCCAACATTTCAAAATAAGGTGGTTGTACACGTGTGTGGTATGGTCCTTAAACATGCATTTTAAAAAATTACTTTTTAAACATGCCTACTAAAATGCAATTTCTACCATTTGGGTACTAAAAAAATTCCATATTTGAAAAGTAAAATCCAACCAGTACATTTTCCCTTATTGAAGTTTCTTGAGAATTAATCTTTAATTGCCTCAAATTCTAATATTAGTTGACATAAAATCTGAAAAATAGGGAAAAAACTTCCACTATTCACCCAAAAGTGGGATTCAACTTCTTGCAGCCAACCCCCATCTATTTTCAACATACAATCTCTCCTCCATTTCAAGATTTTCTATTTCAATTTTTGGAAATAAGGTGAGTGGATTTTCCTTAGAATTCCTCCATTCAACTTCCAAACTAGATCTCTCTAGTAATTTAAGAACGTCCTTACTACAAACGATCTTCTTACCCTAGAGAATCAATAAGAAATCTTACTTTTGGTTATGTCCAGGATCATGGTATGACAAACTAGGCCCTTAAATGGCAATGAAAATTTGGAAAATCAGGTTTAGGCAAGTTGACGCAAAATTTGAACAAGTTAAAAATATTATATCAAAAATATGTAACAAGAGAATGTGTAGAAAATTAAATTTAGTTTCTAAGATACTAGGCCTTTTTTAAAAAACAATTATTCTATATGTTGAAAATTTTAAATTTTAATGTAGTAGTACAAAAATGTCAGAAAAAAATAAGAAGTGCATGTATGTCTGACCACCTTAAACACAATCAAATGATGATTTTTTTTTACAAGATTATAGATATAAGTAGTAGACTCATGCCCGCATGTGACATATTTTTTTATAATTTTTTTCCAAGTAATTATGATTTTTCTTCTACAACTTTTCTAGAATACAAAAACTCTCGTGTCTAACCATGTTAACTTAGTCTAAACTTTATGAAATTGAATTTTTTTAAAAAAAATTCTTGTAGTAGGAAAATAATAGAATGTGACACATGTTTTGGATATAAAAAATGTTATACAGTTTGAAAGTTATAGGTATTTTTTAATAATTCTATCAATCAAGACTAGAAAGATAACAAGTAGGTGTATGTTGACCACACTAAACAAAATCAAATGATAATATATTTTTATAAGATTCTAGATAAAAGTAGTAGACTCATGTCTAGATGTGATGTATATTTTTCTGTATTTTTTTTCAAGTAAATAATTTATTATGATTTTACTGCTACAAATTTTCCTGAACATAAAAACTCTCGTGTCTGACCACCTTAACTTAGTCTAAACTTCATCCAATTGAAAAAAATATTTATTATTATTGTATTAGGTGAAGCATAGAATGTGATGTATATTTCAGATTTCAACAATGTTATACTATTTAAAATTTATAGTTGTTTTTCAAAGAGTCTATCAATAAGGACTTCTTTTTCACATTGCCACTTTTTGGCATACGATGATCCTACACATACCCTTTTGGTTATTGATGCTCGTCAATCTTGTCTATATGATCATACCAAATATTTTGGGTCCAAGTTATAAATTTTGAAATGATTTTTAAGGATGAAGAAAACTGTTATTCTATGTTCATTAACAAATAAACTCTAGGGCTATTGGTTTCAATTGTAGATGCTAATTAAAGGAAGATTACTACTTTATTTCCAATCACCTCCATGCTGTCAAGGTTTCTATATTCTAGTTGAATCTAGAGAGAAATAACTTTAATATTATGGTCTTTACCATCAACCTTTGGATTCATTGTTCCATAAGTAATCCAAAGGTCTTATAGAATTAGCACTTATGTCTAAAAAAGTTGTCTCTATTTTCCTTAGATTAAAAAATGACTATGAAAAACCTTTTGAAAGAATCCAAAAAATCCACTTCATATTTCTTTGCAATTTTCATTAGTCCATCTACAGAGATCAAAAAATGAAAAGAATAGGTCCTAGAAATTATAAAGAATATCTTGTTATTGTAACTTTCAAATACGGTCTTTAAGAATATCCTTTGACAAATTTATAGATGGTTCCCATCCTAAATGACCCACTTCTCTTCATATTAAATTTTCCCTCAAACTATCTTTTCCCTTCACACTTTCTATAGAATCACTCTCTCTAGAACATTTCCTCATGCCTTTATTTCCTTTTGAATCCATCTCTTTCTTGTTTGTTTGAACTTGTCTAAAATGGGTCATAACCCTAAACCTATTCCATTCTTTTTTAATTTAAAAAGGAGGAAAATTCTACACTATCTTGCATCTTTTCTTTTTTTGCCCATTTTGAGAATCT
Organism: Chamaecyparis obtusa; assembly: GCA_027943335.1. Classification (NCBI taxonomy): domain Eukaryota; kingdom Viridiplantae; phylum Streptophyta; class Pinopsida; order Cupressales; family Cupressaceae; genus Chamaecyparis; species Chamaecyparis obtusa. The sequence continues at coordinate 141,226 of BSBK01010912.1, forward strand.
TGCGACTTGGGAAACTTTTGTGATTATCCCTTGAATTAATCCATATTTTTTCATAATGTCTACCACTATTTTACATCTTTTCTTTCTTATTTTCCATTCTAAGTAGTATTTTCTTTTTGTTGAAGGTATTTTAGTATTGTTTTGACCAATATTTCCTTTCCAGAGGAAGATTAAATGGTCTTTGGGTTTCGGATGTGGGAAAAATGGTATCGTATTAGGGTTGATTTCAAATTTTACCTCTATTATATAATCCAATGATATTTTCTTTTCTTGCCATCCTTTTTGTGTATTTCGTTTGTAAACTAATTCAAATTTGTCATTTTTTGTAGTTGTATACTAAATTTCTCTATGCCCCTCTCCTTTTGTGTTTCTAGATCCTTGTTCCTATTGCTAAAATTCTTGTGATCCTTAAATGAGCTAAGCACTTTGTGTTTGTCCTATGTCAATCTTCATGTTTATTTCCAATGTCCTCTAGTTGGTCCCTAGGAAATCATCACCATTGTTCTTGATATCCTCTATATCCTCCTCTCATCATCTATTCATTCATCATGTTAGCTATTAGAAGATAAGTTGTGTTGATTACCCTTTTTGATAAAAGGTGATGGATATTTGATAGAATTCCATTTATAATTAAAATATTGTAAACATAGTATTACATATGAGATCATAATATATTGTTTGAAAGATATATTTATGATATTTGTGATAGGTTTTCATTGTACTTTATTCATCATATTAGCTATTAGAAGATAAGTTGTGTTGATTACCCTTTTTGATAAAAGGTGATAGATATTTGATAGAATTCCATTTATAATTAAAATATTGTAAACATAGTATTACATATGATATCATAATATATTGTTTGAAAGATATATTTATGATATTTATGATAGGTTTTCATTGTACTTTAGTATTATATCACTTCTTTGTCTCTCTTCAAAAATATAACATTCATATACTTTATCAATATTAATCAATAAATATCTCATAATTTTCATATATTGACATGACTTTCATTTTGTGAGGATAATATATTGATATTTCTACATAAATACTACGTTTTTAGAAATCTTTTCTAGATAAACCCTCTGAAGACATTTTAACCATTCGATATAATCATTTTTGTAATATAAGATTTCATTTTCTGATTAGTTATAAAAAATTCAATTGAAAATTTTAGCTATTCTCATAAAATTATAGATTACAATTATCTTATTCATAAATAAAGTGTATTACATATTGATCATTAGAATTAAAATAAAAAACCATCTTTCATTGATGATGCCTTATCTTATAATGTGAATCAAGTTATCAATCTAAACTTGACAAAACTAGACTAAAGTATCATAGTTTATTCCTTACTATGCGAAGAGGCGTAATCTTACAATGGCAGCATGAAGACTGTATAAGAAGGCCAGCAAATATAACGGTCTAAGAAAAAAGAATCCATTCAAAATCCATTTCTAGCTCACAATTTCTTTTCGCGCATAACAAAAGCCTAAAATTACTCGACACGTCATTCCCACGGAGAAATGACCATGTGCACGTTATTAAGTTTTATTTCATAATTAAGCGGGAACGGTAACACCTGGAAAACTTGGGGTAGTGGAAATGGAGGGTAGTGGAAACGACTTGGTAGACATACCACTACGCCTTTAATATTATGTTTCTTCTATCTGAAAAACTCGATCCTCTCGCTGGAAGATTGAGAAAGCAGAGAAGTGCACAGGTAAAAATCAAACTGATCTTCCCGTGTTATGTCATTGTGTATTTTTCATTTCTCTGTTTAGTTAGTATTTAATCATTTGTTGTTTCTAGTTTTTATTATGTCAGAGTTGGTCTTTTTCTAAAATCCATTTAATTGTTTGAAGCAGCTAACGCCATCATTTAAGGAGTTACTATTTTGGATTCCCTTCTCATACAGGATGCTCATCCCGTAGGTGAATTTCCAACTCATCTGCTAATATGACATTTTTACATTGATCTATAGGATTTTGGCCAAAATGAATGAATATTTTTGAAGGAGAAAGCCTCACACAGAACTTATGAACTTTCTTCTGGCCTTCTAATTCGGGAGCCTTAGTAAAATAATTTTCTCCTAATTGTTCAATGCATTTTCCACTGGACCAATATGGAATCGTGTTGTTAAACATTATTATCAACTGCGTCCTTCCTGGAGTCGCGTAATTGCAGGATCTGAATAACTTCCCCACGTTAGATTTGACAAAAGTACTAGCAAAATAAATTTGCCTCCAACTTCATCCAACAGTAGGTCTAATAAGTCTTTGAAAATGAAGTTGGATGCCCAAAATATACTCTATTGTTGAAGAAACCAAGCACGTCATATCATGATGATACAAATTCCACGTTTGTAAAACTCTAAGATCTTTGCTTCATGTGCAGTACAAAATTTTAAACCTTCATGGTTCTAAATCCCGATTTGTGCGATTTTTGTGTTCAATTCACCAATTTGACAAGCTTTATTCATTGTGTAATATCAATATGTATTCAAATTATTTTGAATTTTTGGAAATCATGATGAAATATGACATGAAACTCTTTCTACTAATGGCACTTACAGTAAACTGCAAATAATGAAATGAAACTCTTGAGAATATGTTTCACTATTTAAGATTTTTCTATGGATGTGTGCTTTTTAAGTTTTTAACATTCATGTGTTGCATAATTGTAATAAATTAGTTAGCAAAACAATTAAATTTGAATGCATTGCTAACATCAATGGTGATTAGGAGAGAATAAGAAGGAGAGACCTTAGAGGCAAATGTTTGAATGTGCATCGTAACAACAAATTTTCTTGTTCCCCTTTAGAATGAAAGTTGAATTCATCTGCACTCACAAACATTATGTGCGCGTCCACACATTTTCTCCATCGCTCCGTCATGTTCTGAATTGATGGAAATTCATAATGTAACTGTTTATTAATAAAATCAGGAATATAGGGCAGTCCAATAGGTTTAAAATGAGGAATATAGGGTAAGTCTAATATTTAACTATTAAATTAGAAAAAATTTCTAAACAATATATTTTCTATAAAGATAGATGTTAATATTAGATAGGATTTTTTTTAAGAAAATACAATAAAGTCCAAGATTTAAATGAAAAATTAGAAAGATCTTATCAATAAGATAAAGTTATTATTTTAAAAAGAATAATTTATCAAAATAGAAGTTTTTAGATTTTAAGTGAATAAAATATTGTGTTCATTATTTTATGATCTTAAATTTACTTTAAAAATAGTTATACATTTGAACTAAATTAGATGGATAGATAATTCAATTATTAGATAGATAATTAGGTAATTAATAAGATAATGAATAATTAAGTAAATAATTAGATAAATATTAATATTAGATGGATAGTTAGAAAAATGTTTAAATATATAATTAATGTTAGATGTTATTTTTATTATAACTACAAGTTAGTATACAAAAGGGATGGATGTGAATGATAGATAGATATTAATGTTAGTATTAGATAGATAGATGTTAGTATTAGATACATGTTATTCATAAAATCTGATTTTATGAATGTAAAATTGTTTACCTATAAAAAAGTGTAATGAGATGTGCTTTGTGATAGTTATATGCTAATATGCTTTGTATTCTAACATTAAATTATATATATATATTATATATATATATATATATATATATATATATATATATATATATATATATATATAAGTTATTAGCAATTGCAACACATATTAAAAGATATTATTATTATTTCTATTATAGTTAATCTACAATAGTAAATTATATAGTGAGAAAATAAAGGGATTATATGTAGGGATTAATTAACACATTGAATTAATTAATTTGATTAGGGTGAGCATTTAGCGTTAAGGTTAGAGTATGGTTTAGACTTATTATTATTATTATTATTATTATTATTATTATTATTATTATTATTATTATTATTATTATTATTATTATTATTATTAGCGCTTAGTGTTAAAGTTGGGTTTATGGTCATGGTTGCGAGGATAATTATGGTTATGGTTAGGGTTATTATTATAATTACAATAGGTTTCATGTTTGGAATAGGGTTTTGGTAAGTGTTAAGTGCAAGGTTGAAATCACTATTTGGGTTGGGATTCGAATTATAATTAGGTGAAGGGTAAAGATTTAGATTTGGTCAAGACTATGGTTTGGTTTAGGTTAGGGTCAAGTTTAGGATTAAGGTTAAGATTAGAATTACGATTAGGATTTGTTTTGGGTTTATGATTATGGTTAGGGTTAATATTAGGGTTAGGGTTTAATGTTATAAGTTGAATAAAGTAATATAATTAGGATTAGGGTTAGCATTTATATCATGGTTAGGGTTAGAATTTTGTGTTATGCTTAGGATTATGTTTAGGGTTTACATCAAAGTTAGGGTTAGGGTAGGAATTAAGTTTTAAAATTATTATTAGGATGACAAAATGGTTATGAATGGAATTCTTATTATGATTATGATAGAATAATAGTTATGCTAGGTTTAAGTTCAAGATTATGATTAGCATTAATGTATGGGGGCTATGGTTTAAGGTGTAATTTGGTGTAACAATTTATATTATGTTTAGGGTTAGCATTAGGGTTAGAGTTTGATATAAATTTATTATATTAATTAGGTTAGGGTTTAGTGTTAAGGTTCGATTTATGGTCATGGTTATAAGTAGATCTATGGTTATTTTTCAATTGAATACTTTTATAAAAGTTGAATAAGTTTTAAAATTATGATTTGGATGACAGAATGGTTATGAATGGAATTCTTATTATGATTATGATAGAATAATAGTTATGCTAGGTTTAAGTTCAAGATTATGATTAGCATTAATGTATATGGGCTATGGTTTAATGATGCAGGAGCATCTTGGGTTCTTGGTAATCCCGTGTCACCAAAAAGATGTCTGCTATTTTTTTTGTTGTTCAGTTCTTGTTTGGACGGTTTGCTCTTTCCTGTGTTGGTCAGTTTCCTTTGATTACCGAGTTCGGTAGTCTTTGCGTTGGTCGGTTTCCTTTTGATTACTAAGTTCAGTTAGTAGTCTCAGCGTTGATCAGTTTACTCTTCTCTCGAGTTGGTTGGTTGCTTCGGTTGTCGAGTTTGGTTGGTAATTTCCTGGCGCTCGGTATTGCTTTGCTACTAGTCGGTTATCTCTCCTTCTGACAGGTTTTATTTTGTTTCCTATTGGGGCCGACACGTGCATTTATCAAGGATCATGAAATTAATGTTGGTATCCATTATTGCGAAGCTGGTGGTCCTTAATCTGACCGTTACTTCCATTGTCTGCATATCTGAAGGCCAACTCAGTTCGGTAGACTCTTGTATAAATTTAGTGTCTATGTTTAGAGTTAGGGGGTCAGAGATCAAGAATTTAGAAGTTAGAATATTTGATGGATCCTCGCATGTTTGAGGACTTCTAAATTTATTGTAATATATGGCCTAAACTGGGAAGGCCTTACAATCCGGCATGTATACTGTTTGTTGATGAAATTTAATGAAGATCTTTCTTTCTCCCTCTCACTTCTGGTGTTTTGCTTCCACATTGTGTGTTGAAGGCTTGGAACATTAGGGTGAGCCATAGCTTTGGCCCCTCATGATCCTTGCCCTTCATCAGGTGGTATCATAGCGAGGTTAGATTCTTGATCTAGGTCTGTGGATCTAGGTTTGCAAGAACTTCTTGAAACCTTAGTTAATTTATTGTGGGGTAGCAAATTATGATCTGACCTGCAATTGCAAAAGGTTGTCAAGATGGTTCGTGGGAGGCAAGATGTACATCCAGGATTGGCAAAGATGCTAAGGAAGATTGCTGCTAGATTAGATGTAGTAGAGACAACCCAAAGAAGAGGTAGACATCTTGAAGATGTTAGTGATGATGAGGTCGAAGAAGAATAGGCTAATGTAGAACCTGCACCTGTTATGGATCATGGTGAAGAGAGATTCTTGAAAGCTTTGACAAGTTTGAAATCGACACCACACTTTAATCCTCCTGATTATAGTGGAAAATTAGACTCTATTGAATTAATGGATTGGATCACTGAGATGGAAAAATATTTTGAATATGAAAGTATCCCTAAAGACAAAATGGTGAAGATTGCAAGCACTAAGTTGAAAGGACATGCATCCCTGTGGTGGGAACATCTACAATTGGATAGGAAAAGAAAAGGCAAAGATAAGATCACAACATGGAGTAAGATGGTCAATAAGTTGAAAAGAAAATTCTTACCTTGTGACTATCAGATTAACCTAATTTGGCAAATGCAAAGTCTGAAACAGAAGGATAGCTCGATAAAGGATTATACTAAGGAATTTTACAAATTGGATATTAGATCTGGTCATGATGAAGATGATATTGAAAGGATTGGCAGATACCTAAATGGTTTGAGAAACTCTATCCAAGAAGAAATCAGCATGGTTAAATTGGAAAGTATTGAAGAGGCTTATTAATTTTCTTTGAAAGCTAAGGAAAAACTAAACAAAAGACATGAACAGAGTGTCATGCCCATCAAAATTCAGTCTAAATCACACCAAATCTTTTTTATATTTTTTTTAAAAGAATAATTAGGTATAATTTAATGTTGCAGGTTAACAGGTGTCTTTGGCAATAATTCGTAAAGGCTCTGAAGAAACAAAACAATTGTTGGTCTTCAAAAGGTCACTAGCAAATAAAGTTTTAACAAGGGATTCAATTAAGGTGGTGAAGTAGCATCCGAGTTTTTTTTGAAGGGGGTTGGGATGAACAATTCTCGATAAGCATTTGATGCTGCCAACGTGGTCTATCCAAGGATTCCTAATAGGTTAACAAATCACTATTTGTGTTATTAGAGTGACACTTTGCAAAAGGATTAACTAAAATTAAACTATTCACGATTAGGTCACCCTACTAGATACAACTAGATTACAATCTAGGAAGGTCTAATTTTCATAATTTATTTTATTAATGATACCAAGTGGGTTTCAAAATTAGGAGGTTTCGTTAATTGAATTTAACGAACGATTCGTTGATTTGATATCCACATTGATAATTTAGAGTATAAGAACATTGCCTAGAATATTCATTAAATAATGCTCTTATTAATAATTGGTCATCGATTGCGATATGCATAAGCTAATATCAAACTTATTTATTAAAATTATAAAGATAATTC
>BSBK01010913.1:0-110000 GCA_027943335.1 Chamaecyparis obtusa
AAAGTGGCATCTTAAACCCCCTTTTTGGTACCCCATCTTTGTGCACATACCCATATATATATATATATATATATATATATATATATATATATATATATTATATATATATATATATATATATATACATATATATATATATATACATATATATATATATATATACATATATATACATATATACATATATATACATATATATACATATATACATATATATACATATATACATATATATATATATATATATATATACTTATATATATATATATATGTATATATATATATATATATGTATATATATATATATATATATATGTATATATATATATATATATATATGTATATATATATATGTATATATATGTATATATATATATATATATATATACAGATATATATATATCTATATATATATATAATATATATATATATATATATATATATATATATATAAGCATTGAGTTAGTTCAAAAGTTGTAAATCTTTTGTATTAAATAGAATAATCTTCCTTCATTATTTACTGTTCATAAGTGTATATTGTAGCATCTATAATCTGTGGCTTGGATTCCAACCTTTTCTTGTTTATTCTTAAAAAGGTTACAAAGATGCCCCATTGCAACCCAAGATCCAATAGGTTAAAAATGTTGGGGGTTTAAATAGCCATTTTCTCCCCTTAGACTGTAAATGACTGTTCTTCCCAAGATCCAACATGATCTTTCAAAGGTGGTTTATGGGAATCATTTTATAGATTGATCATGATTAAAGTTGAAAGTTGTTCGCACTGTCCTTTCAACCTTTACAAATATGAGGTTGTAGCAACCCTCCTTTTCTCTGCGGAATCTACATTTTACAAATAGGAAAAGAACTTCCTAGGATTTTCTCCCTTGATGTAGCTACATGATGTTGGTCTGTGGGACAATGAGCCCTGTTAGCCCATTTTATAGTCATTGTAAAAATCAATAGAAAATGGTCTTCGTTCCTATAAAATCCATTGAAAATTGTTTCTGAGGTATGAAGAATTTGTTCTTTCCATGTCTCTAGGGTTTCAAAATATGAAAAAACCTTTAAAAGCCTGTCTTTTAATTCTTCATTACCTTTTTCAACCACTTAAGTCCCCTTTGAAGCACATTTTTTATCCATCGGCTGGGCCATGTTCCTCTTTAAGTTATTTTTCCTAGTGGCCCATGATAATTTTTTCCTAAGTTTTAAACCCCAATAGTGTTTAATTTTTCCTAAGTCTCGATGGTCATATTTCCTAGGTCCTAGCAATATTTCAAATGTTAAACTTCTCATCGATCTGGCGGTAGGCGTAATTCTACAATGAAGAGATGCTTGATGATTAGCCATCACGGGATCATGACAGTCATTAGATGCACCAATAATGCAAGGAAACAATAATGTGGGACTAGTCTACCAAAATTTATATCCCATCCATCTGATCTTTCAAATCCTACGACAGATTAATGATCGTGCTTATAAGTTGTTGGTGATCTTTTATATTGCAATCGTGAGATCTTTTTTAGATCTATGGTAGTCACTATCCCTTGAACTTCAAGATGCAAATTTTTTATTCTTCACCGGATCATGACAATTTTCCACCTATCCATGGTTGTCAGTAGGACCTCATAGTTTGAAAGATCTTCTTTACTACCCAGATAATTTTTTTTCGACGGTTAGTATCAAGTGGCCTGGTTAGTAGATGATATAAAGACCAGTTAAATTCAGGAAAGATGTACGGAAACTGTAATGCCTTATGCAAAAAGTGATTGTCTTTTATCCACTGCAGGATCATGATGACCATCCGATTAGATGATGAGGATAGGGAAGCAATGTTAGTGGGGTGAGAGGTACTTTTCTATGTAGGCCGCAAGATTTTTTTTATCTAATGGTGGGCGTGATACCTTGATCTAAAGTTCCAAAGTCTTTATCCATTGCGGGATCATGCTTGTGCAACACCATGTAGATGGTGGGTCCCTATTCAAAGGCTCAAATAAAATGTCATTAGGTGGTTAGATCTTGTTGATCGACTGGTCAATGTCTTACCACTATGAGGAGCTACGAAGGTTTTATTCATCATGGGATCACACCTGTTTGACGTGTTTCCTGATTTTAGGTGAGTCTGCAAGTTTTGGAAATGGTTAAAGGACCAGAAGATTTAAAGGAAGATCGATGACAAGAGTGAACCCTTGAAGGGAAGGTGCTCGAATGATAGCAAACGCGGGATCACGATGACCATCTGATCTTCCATTTGTAAAAAGGGTCAAATGAAGGTGGGTCCTTGGTGCCAGGTGTTGCTGAGTTGCTCATTTTTAATTACTTGTTGGGGATGATGTGGAAAGTATTCTTCTAGGCCCAGTTGACCATTCTGTTGATTAATGTAAACCACATGATGTGCTGAGAAAGATATAGATCGATGACTACATTTTAAATTTGATCGATTAACTATTGCGGTTGGGATATTTGAATTGTTTAAAGGGTTTTTCTGTAGGATGGAATCAGTAAGCCACAATGATGAGTGGAATAAGATTTTATTATTCCAAGGACATAAATGATAAATTTTTAGTTAGGAATTGAATCGCCTCCATGATGGTTGGTTAGGATTCGATCAGATATCATTTTGCTACCACCCTGAGTTTGGTACTTTGTAGCTAGTTGCAAGTGGGTATGAGCAATGATGGATGTTGGTGAATCAAATCAAATGTTTGAGAAGAAAAATATATGGTGCAGAATGAGATTTCTGAGAAAGAGACAGATGTCAATCAGAGAAATGTTTTAGATCTCTTCTCCTTTTCCATATATTCTACTCTTTTTCATTTTGTAAGGGTTCCAATTTCTCTATAATTTTCAGATCAGGTTCCATGAGTCGTTCCTTCTATAAATATTGCCCTCTTCTCTTCATATAGAGTTTTCCTATTTCCTTTCTGGTCTCAGATGAGAATTTTTCTTGTAATGGTTTATCTTATGAATTAATTTTCAGCATTATTATACTATTATCAAATTGTCTCCATTTGCTTCCTGAATCTTTTGGGTTAAAGCATCAAGGATGTTGTGGTATTTATGTAGTGAGTTTACAATAGAGTTATGTCAAGGGAATAAATGAGTTTAGGATTTTTTTTCAGGTGTGTATGAGTTGATATATCAAGGGTATCTCACACTTGTCTTTCAATGGATGTTGATCAATGTATTTCCTATTTCTGGGTCTCTTCCAAGAGGAGAATTAAATTCAAGATTCAATAGATGATTGCATATTTGAGTACACAAGTGGATTCTTAAGTAGAATTTGATTAATGGTGTATGTTTGATGTAAGACATCATCATATTAGACTGTGTTGTCTTCTTGTTTCATAAGCTTTCTGTTGCAGTGATTTATTGGACTATGTTTCCCATTGGATAAGACACTGGTCTATGAGGGATTTGGGGTATTTCAGAGATCCATTCCACCCAAAGAATAAATGAAAACATTTTCCCTTTCATGTAGATAGGAGTTAGGAAGTCTTTCTAGTTTTTAGACTCATTGTATGCAAGTGGGATTCTACATAAGATTTTGTAAACACTGAGGTACTTGTTAACTAAAAGTCTGAAAACTATTCCACAAGTGATATACTTACAGGCCTATTTCTTAGCATAAGGAGTTATGTGTGTGTAGATGAGGTATACCCTACTGAGTGTGTGGAGCTCGAAGTGAAGAAGGTTTGTAGGCCTTGTCAATGTTAGGTTTTCTTACCTCTGAGTTTGTAGGAAGAAGAAGATTTGTGTGAATTAGATGAATATCCCATGTCTGGTTTGCATTTTCTCTTTTAGAATTGAAGGATACAAGAAAAATCACTAACAAAATTGGTGACTCCACTCGGGAATCAAATAAAAGACATCAAGTTTAAGATGGTATTTTCCTTTCTTTGTTGAATCATCCCAAAATCTAGTTGAGTGTTACAGTCAAGAAGAGAAATCTGAAATTTGTGTCAGATCTCTGAGAAAGGTATCCTGGAAGGTGTATTTTATTGCAATAAATATAAAAAGTTAGAGCAGCTTTGCTTGTTGGAAATGAACCCATAATTAAAAGTGATTTGTAAATAGCTCTTGTTGTTTGAAATTTTGTCTCTGGAAGGAGGTGGTGACTCTATGAGAAAAGAAGCTAATGGAGCTACAAAGAAGGCTCTAGATCTGCCCTATTTCTAGTAAACGATTTGGTTTTTTGATGCCATACTTCCAGGTATTTTGATTTTCATATGCAAAGTTTTTCATGAAAATCAGTTGTACAAAATTGTTCCCTATCCAATGATTTAAGAACTAAGTGAGGGAATGACATTTGTTACATATCCTATGTAATGCACAAAAGGTTCTTGTAGTATTTTTCTTTATGGAAAACTACATGAATTTTTGTTTTGATAACATTGAGGGTTTCCCTAATGTTATCCATGCTAAGATTAGACAATGATTGCTTGATTTAAGTCATGGTGAGTTAGTCACAATAGGAAAACATTTGGATGATGTCAATTGTCTCCTAGATAGGTTTGAGGTTGAACATGAAGATGTTGCTATGAGATTATTTGTTCAAACTCTTACAGAGGATGCAAGGGAATGGTTCCTATTCCTACCTCCATGTTCAATTTCTTCTTGGGATGAATTGTGTGCAACATTCTTAAAATATGTTGATGAAGGACTTGACCCAATGGTGGCAACCAGAAATTTATTGAATACTAGACATGAAGAAAATGAAGATGTTGCTTCTTTTAATCTCATAGTTTTAGAAGCATTTGTTGGTATCCCAGGTAGATATAGGCCCGAAATGATGATTTGTGTTGTGTTATATTTCAATGTAATCAATGGACATATAGGATCCCTGATAAAGGGTAGAGAGACCAATTCAATCCCTTAGGCTTTTAGGATGGAAAAAGATTTGGAGAATGAGTTAAAGCATGAGATCCCAGGGGATCTTTCATATGTTGATTCCTGTCATCATCCGGTTAAAGATGAAATAGAAAATGATGATCAGTACCAATGTATTGATTTATCTCACATTAATTATGAGAATTTTCTTAATGAGGTTGTTTCTCTTAGAAAGGAGGAGGTAGAATAAGATGATTTGTATAGGAGTTTGAAAGGATTGCAAACAGTGGTTTTCCCTCCTATTGATGATAAAGAGGCCAGTGGTGATATGTGTATTGATGAAATTGAGATGGATTTTCTCTCAGATCTTACACCATGTTCTGAAGTGTTTTCTGATTCCATGTCAAATGTCACATGTGCTGCTAATAATGATACCAACATTTAAGTAACTAGATATCAAGAACTTCAATATGAAGTCCAATATCCATTAAACAATAATAAAATTTCAGCATTCCTGGATACTAATTTTCAAAGATATGCCCTTGATATGGACTATACTTCACAGTGTCCGATTGATATATTCTTTGACACTGATAATGAGGCAGGTTTTCAAAGTGATGGTGATATTGATCCATATTTGCAAGAGTTCCTCTCATGTAGTGAGTTTGCAAAAGAAGAGAATGAAGACCATGACAGTGTGTTGTTTTGTCATGAAGATTCCAGTGATGAACAAGTTTCTTGTTCCTTTTCTTTTCCTTCTTCTAATGAATATGATAGTGATTGTGACACTGTTGAGGACAAGGCCTTTAATGATAGGGATAGTGAATTTTATGATAAAAATGATGATGTAGATTAGTTGTCCTTGTGTCACAATATTTGTGAAGAAAGCTTTCACTTGGTTCATGATCCAGTTTGTGAATACATCCTTGAGGAACCAAGTTATTCAGTGGCTGAAGTATCTTATGAAGATAAATTTGAAGGTCCTTTTCCTTCTCAGCCAAGTGATTTTATAGTAATGCATGATGATTATTGCATTTTATACCTTGATGCATTACTAGATAAATTTTGTATTTCCAGTACTAGTTCAACAAGAAGTAAAAAATGTTCCATACTTCTTGGAGTATGATTATGATGGTGGTTGTGACTGGAAAAATATGGGCAATGAGAAATACAGTTTTATTCTTCATCCCATGAAGGTTCATATATGTTGGCAGCAAGTTTCTTCCGATGTTTCCAAGTGGCTGGTCACATATGTGGATAAGAATAACACCTTTGACTCTGGAGGGTTTTGATATTCCTTTGGGTGGCCTCGAGCCACCAAAAGAAGTTTTAAATCTTGTAAATTTTGTAAATATTTCTTTCAGTTATGTGTTTCCCTTCCTCTTTTCCTGGTTCGTCTACCATTTTTTGAGAAGGTTCCCTATAAGTTTTGTTTGTGGGTGGTATGTTTCTTCCAAAGATTCTAAATTCTTGCATGGGCACAAGTTACACATCATCCCCAGATAGAGCCATTGTTAGCCCATTTTCCAGTCATTGCAAAAATCCATAGAAAATGGTCTTCATTCTTACAAAATCCATTGAAAATTGTTTATGAGGTATGAAGAATTTATTCTTTCGATGTCTCTAGGGTTTCAAAATCTACAAAAACCTTTAAAACCCTATGTCTTTTAATTCTTTATTACCTTTTTAAGCCACTAAATTCCCCTTTGTAGCACATGTTTTTATCCATCGGCGGGGCCATGTTCCTTTTCAAGTTGTTTTTCCTAGTGGCCGGTGATAAATTTTTCCTAAGTTTTAAACCCTAATAGTGTTTTATTTTTCCTAAGTCTCGCTGGTCATATTTCCTAAGTCTTAACAATGTTTCAAATGTTAAACTTCTCATCAATGCGATGGTCGACACGATTTAGCAATGAAGAGATGCTTGATGATTAGCCATCATGGGATCATGACAGTCGTTGGATGTATCAACAATGCAAGGAAAAAATATTGTGGGACTCGTCTGCCAAACTTTATATCCCACCCATCTGAGCTTTCAAATCCTATGATTGAGCAACAATCGTGCTAATAAGTTGGTGGTGATATTTTATATTGCAACCGTGAGATCATTTTTAGATCTATGGTAGTCACTATCCCTTGAACTTCAAGATACAAATTTTTTATTCTCTACGGGATCACAACAGCTTGCCACCTGTCCATGGTTGTGAGTATGACCTAACAGTTTGAAAGCTCTTGTTTACCGCCTGATTAAGTTTTTTATGGTGGTTAGTATCAAGCAACCCAATTAGTAGGTGATGTAAAGACTAGTTAAGTTTAGGAAATATCTACGGTAGTCATAATGCCTTATGTGAAAAGTGACTGGATTTTATCCACTGCAGGATCATGAGGGTCGTCCGATCAGATGATGAGGACATGGAAGCAGTGACAGTGGGGCCGGAGGTACTTTTCTATGCGGGCTACAAGATTTTTTTTGATCTAACAATAGACATGATGTCTTGATCTGAAGTTGTGAAGTCTTTATCCATTAGGGGATCATGCTTGTGTGACACCAAGCAGATGATGGGTCCCTAGTCAAAGGCTCAAACAAAATGTTATTAGGTGGTCAGATCTTGTTGATTGACTAGTCGACATGTTACCGCTATGAGGAGCTGCAAAGGTTTTATTCATCATGAGATCACACCTGTTTGACACATGTCCTGATTTTAAGGTGGGTCTGCAAGTTTTGAAAATGATTAAAGGACCACCATATTTAAAGTAAGATCAAAGATAGGTGTGAAGCCTTGAAGGGAAGGTGCTTGAATGAATTGCAATCATGGGATCACGACGACCGTCTGACCTTCCATTTGTAAAAAGGGTCAAATGAAGGTAGGACCTGGGTGCCAGGTGTTGCTGAGTTGCTTATTTCTGATTGGTTGGTGAGGATGATGTGGAAAGTATTTTCTAGGCCCAGTTGACTGTTTTGCTGATTAATGTGAATCGCATGATGTGTCAAGAAAGATAAAGATCGAGGATTGCATTTTAAACTTGATCGATTAACCGTTGCAGCCAAGATATTTGAATTGTTTAAAGGGTTTTTTTTGTAGGATGGAGTCGGTAAGCCAAAATGATGAGATGACTTAGATTTGATTATTCCAAAGACATAAATGACAAAGTTGCAGTTAGGAATTGAATTGGCTCCATGATGGTTGGTCAGGATTTGATCATATATCATTTTGCTACCACCATGAGTCTCATACTTTGTAGCTCGTTGTAAGTGGGTATGAGCAATGATGGATGTTGGTGAATCAAATCAGATGTTTGAGTAGAAAAAGATATGGTGCATAATGAGATTTCTAAGAAAGAGACATATGTCAATCAGAGAAATGTTTTAGGTCTCTTCTCATTTTCCATATATTCTGGTCTTTTTCTTTTTGTAAGGGTTCCAATTTCTTTGTAATTTTAAGAGCAAGTTCGATGAATGGTTCCTTTTGTAAATATTGCCCTCTTCTCTTCATATAGGGTTTTCCTATTTTCTTTCTGGTCTCAGATGAGAATTTTTCTTGTAATGGTTTATCTTATGAATGAATTTTCAACACTTTTATACTATTATCAAATTATCTCCATTTGCTTCCTGAATCTTATGGGTTAAAGAATCAAGGATATTTTGGTCTTTCTGTTGTGAGTTTACAATAGAGTTATTTGAAGGGAATAGAATTCATTTTCAAGTTTGTATGAGTTGAGATATCAATGGTATCTCATACTTGTCTTTCGGTGGATGTAGATCAATGTATTTCCTATTTCGGTGATTGCATATCTGAGTACACAAGTGGATTCTTAAGTAGAATTTGATTAATTGTGTATGTTTGATGTAAGGCATCATCATATTAGACTGTGTTGTCTTCTTGTTTCATAAGCTTTCTGCTATAGTGATTTATTTGACTCTGTTGCCCATTGGATAAGGCACTGGTCTATGAGGGATTTGGGGTATTTTAGAGATCCATTCCACCCAAACCATAAATGAAAATATTTTCCCTTTCATGTTGATAGGAGGAGTTAGGAAGTCTTTCTAGTTTTCAGACTCATTGTATGCAAGTGGGATTCTGCATAAGATTTGGTAAACACTGAGGTACTTGTTAACTAAAATTCTAAAAACTATTCCACAAGTGATATACCTGTAGGCCTATTGCTTAGCATAAGGAGTTATGTGTGTGTCAATGAGGTATACCCATCTGAGTGTGTGGAGCTTGAAGTGAAGAAGGATTGTAGGCCTTGTCAATGCTAGCTTTTCTTGCTCCTCAGTTTGTAGGAAGAAGCAGATTTGTGTGAATTAGATGAATATCCCATGTCTGGTTTGCATTTTCTCTTTTAGAATTGAAGGAGACAAGAAAAATCACTAACAAGCCCTTCATATACATTTAAGAAAGATGTGACTGGGTTGGACACACGTCAACTCAGAGGGTTCTTTCGACACTTTTGGAGAGTTTTCTTTAGAGATGTGTGGTGCTGCCATGTGTCAGGGAATACAACAAAAAGATTTACTTGGGTTTGAATGGTGAGTTGCAGACTTTGTTCATGGTTCGACCATTGCAGAAATGGTCTACAACACGAAAGGAAACCATATAACTATCACCATATGAGTAGGGACCAAAAAACTAGAAAGAGTTCCACCTCCCTACACACCCACTAGATCTATGTCTTTTGTCCCAACACAACCATGCATGTAGGCTCTAGCCAACCAATGAAGAGGAGGGAGAAGAAAAAAGACAACTACACTAGCTTTCTTGCCTCTAGCTGCCTTCAAACAAGAACTCCCATTTAACCTTCCACCTCTCTATGTGGTTACAAGATTAGACTCCATCGTTGTAGAACCATGGATAAGGAAACCATTAACCACCCACATGAATAGAAAATCACAATCCCCGTCGATTTCCAAACCCTTAAAAGCCACATCCTCAACCATATTTGCCACAACATCTCTTACCCAACTTGACATTTCAAATTGTAAAGTTTTAATATTCTTTGTAAAAATGTCCTTTTAAAAATATTCAAATATACCAATGAAGTCTAATAAACAACATAGATATAACAATAAAGATCTAGTAACATTAAAAAGCAATAACTCAACAACAATTTTTAGGAACTTTGAAGGAAAACCAAAAACAACCAAGAAGAACATGCTGCCTAATAAAAACAAATAAATAAAATTTAATAATGATAAGTATAAATTAATGAAAATCTATGGAAATATTCAGTTAGGAAATCCTTTTACCTGTAGTGGTGAATATCACGTGATGCCCCACTCTAAAGACTCCACTTCCCCGTATACTTGTTTCTACACGAATATGAGAGGAATTTTTTTCTTGGGATGTGGAGCTCGAAAATTACGAAGTTTTACAGGAATAAAATAATGACGAAATTTTCGAATGGTGAGAACTACAGGGAAAGATATTGTCGATCAGCGTGCCATCTTTCGTACTCTTAAAAATAGTGGACCTAATTTGGCCATCACTATCACCGCCAGTGCATTATTTACGATCATCATAGCCATTAATTAACTAAGGCCATTTAATGATAATATCTACGACTATCATGCTCTCTGCATTCTTCAGATGTACAGTTATCGTCTTCTGAAACAGCGCTGTCGCTTTCGTATCAGAAAACAATTATTAAATTTTTGGAACCGCCAGGACTTTGATTTTTAATCCGGCCTTTCGGCTTCCCATGTCGATTCCATCTTATATATTGGTCGAGGTTTCATTAAAGGATTTGCTCGAAAAGAGTTTCTAGATTTTTTTGTCTGTAACCATTTTATTTATAAAACGAGTTTCTGTGCGAAGCCACAGGCTTAATTCCTCATGATATTTTGAATTAAATTCTATTGCTCTTGAGATTGCTTGCGAGTTTAAACTATTTTTCTTTAAATTATGTTATTGCAGGATTTTTCTTCTTCAATGGAAGCGACTTCAGCGCAAATTTCAGTTTCAACCAAAAATGGAAGTGGATGAGAAGATAGAGGCGAACCCTAACAATGGAGGCGGAGTGAATCTGTTTCAAACAAAAATGTATTTTGCTAATTTAAACTGCAAATTTTTTCAATCTTCTTTGAAAGATTTACCAAACCACCATTGCTTTCCGAGTATCCAGAATTTTAGGAGTCTGTAACCCTTTTTTAATAAAATGAGTTTTTATGCCAAGCCACAGGCCTAATCCTTCGTGACATTTCGAGTTTACATTTCGTTTTTGTTTGAGAGTTCTTTGAGTTTAATGGTTAACCGATTTTCCGTCAGCTTATGTTATTGCAGGATTTTTCTCCTTTAATAATGACGACTTTAGTATAAGCTTCAGATCTGGACTGGCGCTTCAATGGAAGTGCGTGAGAAGATAACGGCAAGCCTCAACGATGGAGGCAGGCTGAATCTGTTGCAAACAAAATAATATATTTGTTATTTCAAATTGCAAATCGCAAAGTCCATCAAGATATCTTTGGGGAAGATCCAAACTGCGTTTTCATTTGCAAAACGATCGTAAATTTTTCTTTCATTTCGCAATGGATGGGTTTGAATTTTTCGCTAAAAGCGTGGCTTTAAAATCTACTACTGGCGGGTGTGTTAATGCAAATACAGTTAAAGACACTAATAAAAATAAAGCAAAACTGGGCATCACGCAAATTGAATTGTAAAACAGTATATCATAGAGTTTTATTTGTTGGTCATTCGTATATTTGAGAACCAAAAGATGTTAAACATTGATGTTTGGATGAGAACAAGTGTTTTGTTCTGTACTTTGGAACTGAACATTGAAAGTGAACTGAAATTCTAAAAGGAGGTTTTTAAAGGCGTGGATTCAGATGAATATTTTTAAGTATAAAATAAAAGTTCAAATGAAAGGGAATGCGTGCGTTCATTAATTTTATGTTATAAGAGTACAATCCAACTTTTATTCTAAGAAAATTATGGAGTTAGTTCAAGATTAGTGTTGGTATTGAAAATCTATATTTCAAACATAACAGGTATAAATTATTAGAACATATTTAAAATATTAATTATTTATTTTAGAGGAAGGAAGTTTTATGAAAATAAGAGGATGTATTTGGGTTCAATTTGATATCTTAACCTTTTTTTGTGCTTGTCTGTATGTTTGTGAGTGTGAGGGTGCATAGAACAAGAACAGTTTCCTTTTTAAGTTAGCCATTATTTAATAGAAGGGGTGAAATGTTGTTTTCGTAGGAATAAATTGTTTTCGTTTTAGATCAATGGTGTGTTTTCTAATAATGTGTTTGGTTGTGTTCAAATTTGGTTTCATTTTTTGAACATTGATATAAAATTATAGTTTGATAATGTTATATTATTTCGTTTCCACATTTTAACTAATAAGGGGAATTGGGTCCTCATGATTAGTCAAGAAAAGGTTTTATACATCTAATAGATGTTTCTTATGGTAGAAAAGTAGATAAAATGGGGAGTTAGACAACATGTGCTTGTTAAATTGATCAAATTGATCATTGATATTGTTGACATAAGAATTTGTTGCAAATAGTAAAGTATTATGAAGATGTGTATATGTGCCAATAATTTGATCAATACCATGTGATATGAGATCATTTTTTTATAAAGTGACTAGATGAGGCTGGATGATGAATTGTATAGATCATATTTTATTCCCCTTTGAATCAATGCTCTTCATTAGGATTTCACTTTAAAAAAATTACTTCAGAGTTACTCAATAAGATTATTTTAATAATATATGATTGTGTTGGGTGGCTAATGACCACTTTTTGTAAAAAAGTGTTTGTACAAATTAGAAAACAAATGCCTTTATAATTCTTAGTAGACAACTTAGTCTATATTACAAAACCAAGAACAACATAATATTTATGTTATTTAATATTATTTACCATTCTAATTATTTGTCACCTCTATTTGTTTGATCATAGAAGGTGCAACTTGTGCCTAACATTTTTAATTTATCAAAATTTCTTGGGTTAAAATATGTTTGGTTAAGAATATATTTATTTTTAATTCATTTACTATTGTAAATGCACACATGTATAAAAGAATAAATGAACAAAAACCATGAATCAAGGATATTGAAGAATTAAGCAAATACTAATAATGACTTTTTGTTTCATATATTTTAAGTTTTCAAAATTTTGATAGAAGAATTGATAGATAAAATCAATTTTCTACACCTAAATTATAAAATTAGAATTAACAAAAATTGTTAATTAGGAAATATATTTATAATAGTTTTAAACAGTTACTACATGTTTATATTTTACTAAAAGTATTCCATGGAATGCTTGAATAAAAATATATTTGTATATTGTCCATATAATAGTAACTATTTTTTTGAATTTATTACATGAAAATAAATACATTTCATGTATGACATCATGCATGTTTAGTTAGGGTATATTTTATTAAAATAAGATATTATATAAAATAAGAAAACAAGAGACAATACAAGTAATATTGTGTACATGTGTTAGACTATTACTTAGTTGCATAATTTTTATTTTGTCAATATTTTCACATGACATCAAAGTTGTAGATTTTATTTTTCATTAGGAAGAACTATTGTATGGTTTTCAAATAATAAGGATAAATCGATATAATAGAAGACATAAGAAAGGATGCATCAGAATCTCCTATACATAATATGACAATAGTTTGATGTGAAGTCCAAATAAAAATAGTAATATTGATTTTATTTTAAAATGGTCAAAATGAATAAAGTGTTGCACAATATTTTAGTTTTATTTATTGAAAGTGTGATTTGAGTGATATTTTAGATTCTTGGCATCATGACACTAATATGAAAGATCTAGTATGTTTATAACTAAGTAATTTGTAGTGAACAAAGATTTTCAAGGCCTAATTATCTCAATCCTTCTATTATTCATTAGATTAATAAAAATCTATAAGAGAGTTAAATCTAACAATTTAACAAAGTCTAGCATGATTGTTGTCTCAAAATATAACATGGAGGAATGTATCATCAAAACTTACATTAGAATTTTATGTCCAAATATAAACATTTATATTTATGCTCATCATATTTAATTCATTTTCCATTGTTTTGATGACTATTTATTATAAAATTCTTTACTTTTGTTTAGTGAGTTGGTTCTAGGAGTGATAGTTTGTACTCATCACTTCATGGCAGTAACACAACAATTTTAGAATTTATATGAGCGTAGGTTACTATTACTAGAGGTATCATTTTGGTGCCCAACCATCCCAATAATTTTAGGCTACATCTACCACTCACGTCTCTTAAAAATTGTAAGACAAAATATTAGCTAAATTTTGTACATTTGTTCTCTTATCCTTTTTATGACAATTAAAATTCATTTTCCATAAATCTTTGTCAAATTATCATTACATTACCATGAAGGCTGTCCTTTTTAGTTTGTATTTTGATGGCATTGAAGAGCAATATTCCACATCTATAGTTCATCGTAATTGTTTTGGGCTGTTTTGGTATATTGTGGATCTCTTTTAGTTTTTATTTATTAGGTGGTTAAAGGTCTCTAGATTCTGTTGACAAAAATTACTATACATATCATCACACTAGATGTAGTAAATATTGAAGGCAAAAAAACACCACTACTATTAGAAACCTTCAAGCACTTCAAAATTTGTAATCCTTCTATTGGTAATACTTTGGAATGGAAACAATTAGGCATTGAAACCTTTCAAAAGATACAATTCACATAGACTTGATGATCTTGTATTTTTAACATGTACTAGACTAATTTCTATCTTTTTAACAATACTAATGGTTGTCAGGATATATGCTTGTCCCAATCAGCTGTCCTAAGTTTATTGAGTCAATAATTATTCCAATAAAATGATATAAGAATTTTAATACTATGTACCATCTTATAGGTCAACCTTCTATCAATCTAATTACCACCTGAACCCTCATCAAAACTAATCGTACATGCAAAAGCCTTTGAAATTATGGCATTCCAAGAGATTGCATTTCTTTGAGATAGTTTTTCAAACAGTCCATGTATGTTTAGCCTACTTTAGCATGTATCGCGCATGTCTACAATGGAATTTATTACTATTACATCTAATGAAATTATATTTCCTATGATACTTTGATGGATCTTAATGCCCTGGTCTAGTGAATCCCTTATTACTGATTGGTCCCACCCATGAATTCAAAGAGTTTGTATGACTCTTTACATGTGGCACTTAAAAAAGAAACATACACTTTTATTACTGTTCATTTGGAAAGTACTGCACCCCTTTTTCATCACAAGCCATGTAAGCTACTAATTTACATGACAATCATCCTTGCCTAGTACTATCATCACAGACCTATCCATGTTGTCATTTGTTTTTTACGTTGTGTATAATTTCATGACTTCATGACCCCCCCTTTATTCACGGATTTGCAACCTTTTTGTTCACGGACTCGCAACTTTTATCATTACCCATCCGATAAGTGTCACTTGTCAATTTGTTTCTCACACACATGACAATCCACAAGACTATTAGAATAGTGAACAGGTAATAAGACTTTCCTCAGCATATCATGGACCTCCAACCTTATTCCTCTAACGATGGCTATCATAAATAGTGCCTCTGTTCATACCTATCCTTGAAGTCCATCAACACAGTCCTTGTATGGATTCTCACTATCCCTTACCATTCACAATACTGTTCCTTGATGTCATGTCATGTGTTTGTCCCTTGAAGACTTCTTGTTGGACTATCTTTTATATTTCGATGCTTTTTTTATTTATTCTCTTTGATTTCCTTTTAGTATTCATGTTAGGCCTGTATATTGAGGTTTGCACTATATTTCCTCAGTCTTCATTAAGTATTTCATTTAGCTTGTTTATTTATAAGGCATATATCTTGTTTCTTGTTCTTTATCTAAAAATTATTTTCTTACATTCTAGTGGAATTAATGAAAACACTTTTCTCTTCCTTAAGTCTTTAATAAATATTTCACTTAGCCTATTTATTTTCAAGGAATTTCTAGTGCATATCCTCTTTCTTGTCCTTTATCTAAAAATTATTTTGAAATGGACTTCAGTTTCTTAATTCTTTGATTCAATAATTTTTTATACTATTATTCCATAACCGTACCTCTACAATTGTATCTCCTATGGTCTTAGATGCCCTTTTCAATCAAAAACTCTTCTCTACATCACTTTTTCCTTCTATCAAACCATTCATCTTCAATGGATCACTTAGGATCTACCTCATTTTCCATCCTTGTTTTTGCACATGGGTCTTTTGTATCATCATTGTAGACTCAACATTCAAAGCTTAGCAATGTTTATGAATCATGTGATCATAAAAAGGGTTTAGTTATTTGGATGTGCATTCAAAAGAAACAAATATGACTCTTACTGGTCAATCTTAATAGAAAAAACAATAAAACTTGCATTCAATGCCAACAGAAGGATGGCATATGTAAAACTCATTTCCTAAATTGATAGAAAGTCTTTCATAATGAGTAGGCCCTCACAAGAACTCATTCGTCGATACAACCCAACTCTAAAAGCCATATTTCCTCCAATATGTAACTTGAAATTTTTATCTTAATGAGGTTTTCATGGACATGAACATGTTTTCTCTATCGGATTGAAATCTATGCTTTTGTAAAAGTCCTTGTTGTGTGTGTATGTTGAATCTATATAATAAAAATCTATTAAAATGAAAGCTATATTTTGTGATAACTCATATTTGATGCCCTACAAAGTGTTTACTGATGTTAATCCCTAAGTGGCTCGTGCCTAAATAAGTTCAATTAAGAAGTTTCATAGTTGTGGGACCTGGTACATCCTATGAAGAAACCTCTACAATTTTGGAAGCCAACCCTTCATTCTTTAGGGTTTGTAAAGGGGAAGAGAATCTTCCTCAAAATAGAAGTTAGGCTAAAAGGATGATGTGTCAATTTAAAGATTTTGAAACACTTTAAAACCTCTCCAAATAACACTTGTATAACTCTAAATTCTTTAGACCCAGGGATCTATCCCCTTCTCAAGAGAAAATATGATGTATCATATACCTTTCATTGTTAGAAATGAGAACAAAAAACATGAAGAGACAACTTGACACAAAGTGCAAGCTTCAAATCCTATCCATAGGAAGTAACTATATGAATTTGAATAAAGGGGAATATCTCCTTGGGGATGTATGGCTTTTTGAGAAGAAAGACACAATGCAAAAGGAATCCTTTCAAGAAATATTATAACTAAGAAAAATTGCAGTATTTAGGATCTAGAAAGAAATAATTCCTATAGGGGTCTGATAAAAGTATGTATATCTTAGATTAGAGGAAAGTTAACCATTCTAGAGGGTAAACTAAAATTGGTAAAATTAATCTTCTAGTATGAAAATATGTAGATGAGTAACAAATATACATGATCCACAAGTTTCTAGATAAATGAAAAATACAAAAATGAAAATAAGTAAATATGACCTATTATAAATATTATCAGCATAGAACACATTTATAACAAGAAAAAGAGAGGCCATATTTGTATAGTGTCAGTACTTTGTTAAGAGAAAACATGCTAAGGCTAGAAAAGAGGTTGCACATTTTAAATGTTAAAAAATGCATTTTCTTGTTAGACATAAAAAATTTTGAATTAAAACTATCTTTCAAGAACCACAATTTTACATTACAAACTAAAATTTTTATAGATCCATTTCTCTTTTTTTATGTTCTAGTGACATGTTCATTTAATCATAATAATGGTTGTAACCACCTCCATGCTACATATTTTTACACCATTTATCTTTACGCCCATAACATGGGTGCCAACTTTGTCAATTGAAGCACAATCATCGCAAGAGAACTTATTGAACCCCTTCATGATAAATAATCTCCTTTTACCACATAACACTATCTTTGTTTTGAAAAATCCCATGATGTCCTTTTAAAAAGCTTTTATCCAGTACCACATGGGGCCGGACTAGTTGAAACACTTGAGAATATGTTGGCACATGTTGCATAGGCGAGCACTCTTAGGAATAGTTCTGCATTAGTGTCTATGAGTTCTACCATGCCATCACATGTCCTAGGTGTAGATTGTGAAGGAGCGTCAAATTTAAAAACTCAATTATATGCATGATGCCAACATATTTATGGAACAAGGAATGTATAATGAATTTCTTCGGTCATTGAAAACATTAATTTACAGAAGCTTACTATTGTATAAGAAATCTACAATTTTAGTGAGTCATAGAGGATTTGTGCATGCTAAGAATGAACCTAGAATCTCTAACTATGAAGACCATCTTATATCTATTGGAAATGCTTTCATTCATCAACCCGTTATTTTTGTCTTAGATTGAATTTTGTAATGAGCTATGAAGAAAAAAAATGCCTATGAAACATCATCTCCCTCACGGAAACTTCTTATAGACATGGATTCTCGAGGTGAGAAACTAGATTAGTTAATTTAGAGAAATGAAAATGCACCTTTATTTTGGCAGCTTAAATAGTGAAGACGTCAATAGAGCAGTAGGCCTTCAAAATAAAATAAAATTCAAGATCGTGATTGAGTGGAAAGCAAGTAAGACTTACAACATGGAAAAACCATCCCAAAGCTCAAAAAAATCGTTGTGAGCTTTAAAAGAATTACCACGGCATAAAAAAAACTAGAACAATAAAAGGTGTTGTACTCCAATATCATAAAAGAGAACGAAACTATTAAGTACACAATCTTACCATATGAGATTAAGAGTGATTTTAATCGGTTGTCAACTCAGAAACCAAGAAACTATGTATAGACAAACCCATTTCCTAATATATTTCAAGCATTATTTATTCTAGTTGTGTGCACATATAATAATTTTTTTAGATAGTATAAGATGAACCTTATTCTAGAATTTGGCTACATAGTTGGACAAGCCTCTCATAGTCAATCAGATTGAGCCTTTCTGCCAAGTAGGCATTTATAGCCTTGACAAAGATATTGTCATGTTTTCTACACAGCATAGTTCTACTACCAAAAAAACACCTATAGCTCTAGTAGAGTTACTAATATCACTGACTTTAAATTTTTAAAATATATTCTTTTATTTTTCCTATTAAAGATATCAATAGTAGAGTTGTGTTCACCACATTGGAAATTGCGGTGGTATTGAAGGATGGGCTTTATATTTTTTACTTAATAAAAGTTTAAAATTTACCTAAATAGTACCTCACAAAATTAATTAATATGTTTTTATGATGATAGATCATGGAGGAAACCATCTAGACTTGATGATATGTGTAAGAAATTCACCTTCTTCATTTAGAAATGAATGGTCCTTCCAAATCAAGGAAAATATCTTGTTGTAAATATTAGTAATAAATGCATTAAATTATTTCCTAAAATGAAGCATCTACAATACCTCTCATTGTCCAAGTGGTAACGATGAGAAATACATTAAATGAATGCCCACCAAGAGAAGAAAAGCCTTGGGAATGTAGCTCTAGTATGTCAAATGTCATAATGACTTGTTAAAACAATGAAAGCTCATGTGTGTAGAAAGAACCTAAGAAGCTATTAAATTCAATCACCTTTGAAATGTAAATCATTCTAATTATAGCAATTTATGTTCTTTACTTAGGTGATTATTGGGATTTAATAGAGAATAAATAGTAGTTATAAATATTCCCATAAGGTTGAACACCAATAAGCCCTATAACTATTTTATTGGTCAAGTTACTTATCAATGACTCATGTGTCTCAAAAATATTAACGACAATCTAGTGTTGGCTACTCTGAAATGGATAGTAGGGGAAGACATCCTCAATAGTGAGGATAGGTACCATGTGAATAGAGATATAGCGTTTAGGTTTACTGAATCCTTTCTTGAATTGTTTGAGCAAAGAGAAGGAATTAAAAGGATGACTTGTGGGCTATTCGGGGATTGTTAGCACTATGCTCTATGTTTTCATTGTTTTAAACCTCTAGTGTGACATTAATGTCAACTTTCTAAGGCTAAAAAGTTAATGAGGATGTAACAATTAGTGATGAATAAGATTTGAAATACTGTTGAATATTGAATGATTGGTGAAGAAGATTTGACTTGTATGATGATTGATGCTTTGTATTGAATTCTTAAAGGTTATGATGATCTTACTAAGATAGATCAAGATATATCTGGAAGATTGTAGTAGGAGTAGCGGAAGCTTGAAAAAAGAGTAATTGAAGACCTTATGGGAGAATACTCTACATTCCTCTGCATAAGGTGATGGTAAATTTTTATTTTGGTTATAGTAGGTGTGCACAATAAGTATTATAGTGTCATGTTTCCAATTCCACAACTAATCATTTCCCAAAGATATGATGTATTATTTGGCTTACAATAAGAATGACTATTAAAAAGGATTGGATAGTCTTGAAGAATGCTCTATATTGTAATTTTAGTGTAACCAATTTGGTGGACATGTTGTGATGGTTCATACAATGTTTTAGTTTAGATGGTTTTCTCTGCAGGTGAATATTTTTTGTAACAAGTGTTATATTATTATCTACGTTGGTTCCTAGTTGAATCAACTATCCTTAGTGATTGGATTTAATTACTATTAGCCTAGATATAGGTTAGGTGGTGATTAAAGAGGATTATGACAATCTTATCATGGTGTCTCATTCTTTGGATGGAAATATAAATTTTTAAAGAGTAATTTTGGGTTGACTAGTAACCTAGTTTTAATATTTTACCACACGTTACCTTTATGACCAAGTTTAAAGAATGTTTTGATAGTGTCCTAAATTATAAGAAATTTGATTTTTCTCCTTATCTACACACCGTTTTAGTTTCTAAGGCTTCCATGCATTATTGGTATTTTTATTATTCATTTACTTAATAATTATTCAAATATTTTCCTTCTCTTTCCTTAATTTATATTGTGAGCCTTCAATTTTAGGTGTGACCCTTTAAATAATTCATTCTTTTTTCTCCTCTTACTTACACAGGCCTTACTCCAATATGGTATCCTATTATAAGTTCAAACCTTTCTTTACTTGTTTTTGGCATTCTCATACCTTAATTGACCCCTAATAAAAATTTGTACCATAATTGGATGGCATAGGGCACCTCGTAAGGCATAAGGTGAAATAGGTCATCTCATACTTTGGTCGGCACCCTATACCTCACAAAAGTGACCCAAATTCAATATGAAGAATGGTCATTTAATTATAGGGCGATTTCCAAATGCTCATCAACTCTTTTCAAGTTTTGAACACCAATTTATTTTGGGGAGGTGTAAAAGAAAGCTTACCTCTGTCATTTTGGTAAAAATAGAAAAAAAAAAAAAGGGATCATCCAATTGAATACATAAGCATCTGAAGTATTTGATAAATCAAGTACTCCATGATGCATAAGGAAATTAATTGACATTGTTATTTCATCAATCATGGAAAACAAGGAGTGAATTTAAAATTCAAGTATTAGTAAAGACATCCATAACTTTCCTATCCTATATGTAAGGTAAAGACAACAATTGTGAGAATCTTCATGAGTCATTCAAAATTTGTGAAGGTATAATATTTTATCAATCCTTTTCTATTGATAGCATGCTTGATTATTTTAAGCATTTCAATTCAATTTCAATTTTAAATAATAAATATGGGTTTGACCAAGGCAAACCCCATTTTCCAAACATATTTACCATTTTCTATGCCTAGGTAACAAGTTGCACAAATGTGGAAGAAGCTATAAGAATATCTTACAAAGAATTGTAGGTGAAATAATTTTCATCTAAAGTTCTTTGTTCAAGGTTCCTTCCAACCAGGTGCCTCTGGTGAGTTTAGTCACCTTGTACCCTCTAGGCCACCTCCTACCTACCACTCAGGACTCAATTTTAATTGAAAGGTCAGTCTCAATTTTGGATTTCAAGATTTCTTATCAAAATTATGTTTATAGTCTATGATCTATCTACATAATCCTTGATAAAAAAAATTCTTGATATGCTAGGGGTGGTGGTGAATTAGCTTAAAATAAAGCTCCAATAACTTACTTCAATAATCACCACATAAAATAGTATGCAAGTAAATGACATAACCAATAACACAAGAACACCAAAATTTATAATGGAAAATGAAAACTCGGAAAAACCATAGTGTGCACTTTCCTAAAATGATAATTCATTGAAGTATATAATCTAAATAAAAAATATCACTTGATCTTACTACTATAGACTTAGTAGCCAGAGGATCACTACCAATACAATAATGAATATAGATAAGAAGGATCACTACCTTACAATACAAATGGGAGCTCACTTCTCGAGACTTTCATATAAAGGCTCACTACCGAAGTATAAACAAACAAAAAAAAATTAAGTACCCAAGAAAAACTATATTAAATTACTTATAACTCTTCAAAATAGATAATGATAGAATCTCTAAATATTGTATATGATGTACAAAACACTATCCACTCTAGCAACACATAATTATTATCTTTCCCTCTCTGTCGCTATCACTAAACTTTTCTCTAGCGACTGTTGAACAATTTCACACACTTCACTTTCTTCAGACCTTACACTTACATTTTTTCAAAAAACCAATAGTGCTTATATATATGATATATCATTGGAGATTACAACAAGGTTAAACAAGACTAGATGACACAATCTTTGGAACACCAAGAACACATTCCAGAGAAAGCTACAACCAAGACCAAAACAAAATTCCTTATATACAAGTAGTAGCACATGTTCAACTCTGATTTCCATAATATAAGTTACACTCCAAAAATTAAAAATAACTGCAACTATAAAGTTGCTAAGTACTCTACAACACTTTAAAAAAATAATAGAAATCTAAGCTACATTGACTTTAAGATA
Source organism: Chamaecyparis obtusa (assembly GCA_027943335.1). Classification (NCBI taxonomy): domain Eukaryota; kingdom Viridiplantae; phylum Streptophyta; class Pinopsida; order Cupressales; family Cupressaceae; genus Chamaecyparis; species Chamaecyparis obtusa. Next base: position 22,621 of record BSBK01010913.1, read on the forward strand.
TAAGAGTGTAACACAGAGGCCCACTGTGTAACACCATTCTTCACAAGATCATAGGATACAACCTATCTTCCACTACTTTGAAATTATAAATGATAAATACCTATCTTCCACTATTCTAAACCCATACAAGATGCATACCTATCTTCCACTATTCTATAGTACTAAATACATACTTGTCTTTTACTACACCATAGGTTTAGTACAAAAAACCACATATCTAAGAATATAAATCTTTCATACCACAATGCTTGAGTGAATAAAAACTCAAACTCCTATGGACCATTATCTTTGACATCAATGACAATAAGAAACAATCATTTATGTCTAAAAATATTGGGCCCTTTGTCATTGATGAAAAATAGCCACCAAAAAATTTAACTCATCCTTTTTGTAATAAATATTTTATTTATCTTCATCCCCATTTTTTATCAAGGAGAAAAGCAAAAAACCATCTTCCACTGCATAAATATGAAAATATCAATCAAGAATAAAAAAGTAAGTAAGAAAACCCCCCTGGATAGACGCATCATCTTGAAACACTAAACTAGACAAAGGGAGGGGATAAAAAACCACATTTATTTTTAGAGAAACACAAAATAAATATAACCATTTGATGATGCACATCTCCAACAACATCAATCACCAGGGTAAAGTTTCTCTCTAGATACATTTTTATCATTATCTTGTCCTTATCTTTATTTTTCCTTATATATGCCACAAAGTTAGTCCTTAAAACATCAAACACAATTATCAGAATAACTTCAGACTCAATTTTATCAATGTAGCAACAAGTCTTATGCTCCTTTAACCAATCATCAATTTTAGTAGTAGAACGACCCCACAAACTTATCGATTCATCAAGAGGGCTTTTATAATTTGTAGCACTGTCATTAAAATGTACCTTAAATTTTGATCCAACATACCTATCATATTTCTATACTATACCTAAATATATCTTAGAAAGAAAACATTCTAATACCATCGAAAAAATAAAATCCTTTCTAGACCTTATAGTTTGAATAATTTTAATAGAGGAGGAAACAACATATAGAATGCTAGGATTAGAAGACATAAATTTAACAGTTACATGCAAATGCAACCAATAATGAAAATGAATAAAGAACACATAAGTGGAACAAGAAGACACAAATATTTAACGTGGTTCTCCCAATTTTGAGCTACGTCCACCAAATAGAGAGTCCAATCTTATTATCCAATAATTTTATCATGTTACAATTTGCAAACCCTTGTAACTCAATCTCAATGAAAGAAGGTATGAAATTATCATATATTGAGAAAAACCTAACCCTAAGCCATTATAACAAGAATTATGTTGCTTAACAAGTTCACCCTAAAAATACTTGATGAGTCAACCTAGGGAAAATCTTGACAAGTCAACCTAGGGAAATGCTTGACGTGTCAATGCAAAAAAGCTTGACAAGTTAACCTTGAGCCCTATGGTAAATGAAAAGTGTACAGTACTTCCCTGATCAATCACTATAAACCAACAATCTCCCACTTGGGGACTGATCAGGCTCTACAATTAGAAACCACCCACTTGGAGATTGATCTTGTACCAAAATTTCTACCCCTAAAGCTCCCACTGGATTGACCTACCCAAGACTCTGTTGTTCTTTTTATTGTTTTCAGTCATGAAAACCAATCGAAGTTGAAGAGGAGTTTAACTTCTCCCTTGTCACCATCTTTGTAAGTTCATATCTGCTAGATTTTCATCTGTATGTATCCTTGCAAGTTTTTTTTTTCAATGATCTAATACTGACTAAATGAAGTGATACCTCAACTTTATATATTTTATCTTTGAATGCAAGGAAAAATTATTTGCAAAATAGATGTTACTCTTTCTATTTGTATAAAGATAATTTTCAGTCTATGATTTTCCCAACTCTCCATGAAACATTACAACCATATCATCTCCTTAGCTTCCTTTGTAGCAACAACATACTCTTCCTCTATAGTGGATAAAGAAACAACCTTTTGTAGTTGATAAATCCAACTCAATATTATCCCACCAATAGTAAATACATAACCTGTGGTGCCCCACCTCGTATCCAAATCCCCTACCAAATTTGAGTCAATGTAGCCTTGTAAATCAGTATTAGAGCCTTGGAAACATACAAATTTATCGGATGTACCTCTCAAATATCCAAGAATCCATTTTACTATATTCCAATTCTCAACTCCGGGATGAATCATATACCTTCTAACAACTCCTATAGAACATGCAATATTTAGTTTGTTGATTAACATGGCATACATCAAACTACCTACAACTGAAGCATATGGTACCTTGGCTATTTTGTATTCCCCCTCTTGTGTCTTTGGACACATCTCTTTAGTCAGTTTCAAATGACAAGGCAAAGGTGTGCTGACAAAATTTGCATTCTCCATATGGAATATTTGCAACACCTTACCAGTTACATAATCAACCTGAGATAGAGTCAGTTTGTTTCTTCTTCCTATCTATCCAAATTTTCATACAAAGGATTTGATTTTCTCCCCCCAAATACTTCATAGAAAAATATTGTACTAATTGTTGTTTCAACTCCTTAATGTGATCCATGTTAGACCCTGCTAAAAGAATATCATTGATATATAAACATAAAATAATGTAGCTATCATCATCAAACATCTTAAAATAAACATAATGGTCTAAATTACATCGACTATAGCTATGCTCAACCATAAAACTAACAAATTTAATATACCATTGTCGAGGTTCTTGCTTCAAGCCATATAAAATTTTCTTCAATCTGCACACTAAATTCTCCTTACCTTTGACCTCAAAACCTTGTGGTTGTTGCATATATATTTTTTCTTCTAAATCATGATGGAGAAAAGTTATTTTAATATCAAGTTCTTCCAAATGTAAATCTTCAGTAGCTACAATACTTAAAATAGTGTGTATAGAAGTCATATTTACAACTCGAGAAAATATCTGATCAAAATCAATGCCCACTTTGTGTGCAAATCCATTTACGACTAACTTGGATTTAAATCCTTTCTTACCTCCTCCTCCTCTTTCAACCTATAAACCCATTTATTTCGCAATGCCTTTTTACATGCAGGTAACTTACATAATTCCCAAGTCTAATTTTTTAGCAAGGAGGGTATGTGCAGGATCATGGGGGGCCAAACTATGCCCTTAAGTGGCAATGAAAAATCAGAAAATCAAGATTAGTCAACTTGACGTGAAAAAATGAACTAGTTATCTACCTAATATCAAAAAGTTGTAAGAACATAATTTGTAGGAAATTGAATGTAGTTTCTAAAATACTAAGCCTTTTTTGAAAAAAAATTAATATGATTGGTAAAAAGTATAGATTGCAATGCAGCACTACAAACATTTCAGAAAAAAATAAGAAGTATGTGTATGTCTGACCACCCTAATCAAAAGAGAATGATAATATTTTTTTATAATATTCTATATATAAGTAGCTAACTCATGCCCGGATGTGACGCATATTTTTTGGTATTTTTATTCCAAACAGATAATTAATTATGATTTTTTTTCTACAACGCTTTCAGAATTTAAAAACTCTTGTGTCTGACCACCTTTACCCATTGAAAACTTATCATAATTCAATTTTTTTAATTTTTTCTTATACTAGACGAAGCATAGAATGTGACGCATCTTTCGAATTTCAAAAATGTCATACGGTTTGAAAGTTATAGTTGTTTTTCCATCAGTATGTCAATCGGGACTTTAAATGTACGTGAACTAGAAAATAATTAATAAATACTTAACGAATTCAAAATCTAACAGCACTTATGTCGATGGAAAGTTGACAATCATCCAAAGAAACCCTTTTCATTTTATCGAAATCGAGTGGAAAAAAAGTCGTCAACCTAATGGTCGAAGTGTCGATATAAGAAAAATAGAGAAAAAACACATTTTTTGCACACCTTCAGCGTTGACCATGGGGCTTTGGTTTCCAAAGCTATTACCAAGCCTAATCGGGTACCCGAAAAAATCAGGCACCTGATTTTTTCATCTACCCGATTTTGTTTGAATTTGAATTTTGAAAAGTTTCCCCCTCCCACTCTTTTTTTATTTCCCTTTAATTTTGATGTTTTTTTCTTTCACCCTGACAATCAATAATTTATATATTTTATATTTATGTTTTATATTTTATATTATATAGTATATATATTATATATATTATTTATTTATTTATATATTCGATAATATCAATTTAAACGACCTAAGTATATAGTCTGTTCAGATTTATATTAAATGCAATATTTTTATATTATAATATAAATGTAACATTATATATATATATATATATATATATATATATATATATATATATATATATATATATATATATATATATATAGAGAGAGAGAGAGAGAGAGAGAGAGATATATATATATATATATATATATATATATATATATATATATATATATATATATATATATATATATATATATATATATATATTATATATTATATATTAAATATTGTTGCACGTATATAATATAATGTCTAATATATATAATATATAAAATGAATAGGACATTAATATATTGTATATTTGATAATATATATTAAATGTAATATCTAATATATCTTATAATATATATTATATATTTAGTCTATTAAATATTATATTTTTTCAAATATTTTATATATTATTTTAATATTTAATTTAAGTTATAACAGATCCTCTCATGAGACAATAGGTCGAATCAGGGTTGCTAGACGTCTTAAGGGGTAATTAGGGTTTGTGAGGCAACTTCGAATGTACAGTGACCATTTGGAAGGCAATAGGGCATGTCCAAGGACCAATGTACCAAATTTTAATGACTTTTTCCTAGTCGAACTCGAAAAGGGCCCATGGGGTGCTCTCAGGAGACCACATGTCCAATCAATGTCGCTAGGCATCTTAAGGGGTCATCAGGGCTCGTGAGACAACCTTTGATGCACAGTTACCATTTGGAACACATTAGGGCATGTCAAATGACCTAACTCCACAATTTAGATGAATTTTGATTAGTCAAACTCGAAAAGGGTCCATGGGGTGCTCTTGGGAGACCATTATGTGATTTAGGATCGATAGGTGACTTAAGGGGTCATCGGGGTTCCAAATGAAACTTTCAATGAATGGTGATCCTTTGGAATGCATTAGGACATATCAAATGACCTACGTACCAAATTTGGATATCTTTGCCTAGTAGAACTCGAAAGGGCTCCATGGGGTGCTCTTGGGAGACCACATGTCGAATCGGGGTCGGTAGGCCTGTTAAGAGGTCATTAGGGTTCCAAATGAAACTTTGGTGGAATGGTGACCCTTTGGAATGCATTAGGATATGACATAGGACCTATGTACCAAATTTGAATGACTTTTGCCTAGTAAAACTTGAAAGGGGTCGATGGGGTGCTCTCAGGAGACCACGTGTCGAAATGGGGCCGGTAGGCCTGTTAAGGGGTCATTAGGGTTCCAAATAAAACTTTGATGGAATGGTGACCCTTTGGAATGCATTAGGACATGTCATAGGATCTACATACCAAATTTGGATGAATTTTTCCTAGTAGAACTCGAAAGGGGTCCATGGGGTGCTCTTAGGAGACCACATGTTGAAACAGGGTCGGTAGGCTTGTTAAGGGGTCATTAGGGTTAAAAATGCAACTTGGATGGAATGGTGACCCTTTGGAACACATTAGGACATGTTAGAGGACCTATGTACCAAATTTGTATGACTTTTTCCTAGTAGAACTCAAAAAGGGTCCATGGGGTTCTCTGAGGAGACCACATGTCGAATCAGGGTCGGTAAGCCTGTTAAGGGGTCATTAGGGTTCCAAATGTGACTTTGATGGAACGGTGACCCTTTGGAATGCATTAGGACATGTCAGAGGACCTACGTACCAAATTTGGATAACTTTTTTCTAGTAGAACTCAAAAGGGGACCATGGGGTGGTCTCGGGAGACCACATGTCGAATCATGGTGTGTAGGCCTATTAAGGGGTCATTAGGGTTCTAAATGAAACTTCTATGGAATGGTGACCCTTTCAAATTCATTAAGACATGTCAGAGGACCTATGTACCAAATTTGGATGAATTTTTCTTAGGAAAATGTAAAAGGGGTCCATGGGGAGCTCTTGGGAGACCACATGTCGAAATGGGGTCAGTAGGCATGTTAAGGGGTCATTAGGGTTTGAAATGCAACTTCTATGGAACCATGACCCTTTGGAATGAATTAGGACTCCCTAGGGGTCAAAAGGGGTTAGGGGGACTCCCTAGGGGTCCTAACGTGTACTAGGACCCCTAGGGAGTCCCCGTGACCACTTTTGACACATTGAAACACTCAAGTGTGTCTTAAGGGGTCCTTTTGACTCCCTAGGGTTCCTAACATGTGATAAGGAGTACTAGGACCCCTAGGGAGTCATCGTGACCCCTTTTGACACATTAGAATGCTCAAGTGTGTCTTAAGGGGTCCTACAACACCTTAAGACACACTTGAGCGTTCCAATGTGTCAAAAGGGCTCACGATGAATCCCTAGGGGTCCTAGTACACTTTATCACATGTTAGGACCCCTAGGGAGTCCCCGTGACCCCTTTTGACACATTGGAATGCTCGAGTGTGTCTTAAGGGGTCCTACAACCCCTTATGACACACTAGAGAATTCCAATGTGTCAAAAGGGGTCACGATGATTCCCTAGGGGTCCTAGTACGCTTTATCACGCGATAGGACACCTAGGGAGTCCCCGTGACCCCTTTTGACACATTGGAATGCTCAAGTGTGCCTTAAGGGGTCCTACGACCCCTTAAGGCACACTTGAGCATTCTAATATATCAAAAGGAGTCACGAGGACTCCCTGGGTGTCCTAGTAGGCGTTAGGAACCCTAAGGAGTCCCCCTAACCCCTTTTGACACATTGGAATGCTCAAGTGTGCCTTAAGGGGTCGTAGGACCCCTTAAGACACACTTGAGCTTTCCAATGTGTCAAAAGGGGTCACGGGGACTCCTTAGGGGTCGTAGTATGCTTTATCACACGTTAGGACACCTAGGGAGTCCCCCTGACCCCTTTTGACACATTGGAATGCTCAAGTGTGCCTTAAGGGGTCCTACGACCCCTTAAGGCACACTTGAGTGTTCCAATGTGTCAAAAGGGGTCAGGGGGACTCCCTAGGGGTCCTAATGCGTACTAGGATCCCTAGGGAGTCCACGTGACCCCTTTTGACACACTGGAACGCTCAAGTGTGTCTTAAGGGGTCCTTTTGACTCCCTAGGGTTCCTAACGTGTGATAAGGCATACTAGGACCCCTAGGCAGTCATCGTGACCCCTTTTGAAACGTTGCAATGCTCTAGTGTGTCTTAAGGGGTTGTAGGACCCCTTAAGAAAAACTAGAGCATTCCAATGTGTCAAAAGGGGTCATGGGGTCTCCCTAGGTGTCCTAGAACGTGTTAGGACCCTTAGGGAGTCCCCCTGACCCCTTTTGACACATTGGAATGCTCAAGTGTTCCTTAAGGGGTCGTAGGACCCCTTAAGGCACACTTGAGCATTCCAATGTGTCAAAAGGGGTCATGGGGACTCCCTAGGTGTCCTAACGCGTGATAAAGCGTAATAGGACCCCTAAGGAGTCCCCATGAGCCCTTTTGACACATTGGAATGCTCAAGTGTGCCTTAAGGGGTCCTATGACCCCTTAAGGCACACTTGAGCGTTCCAATGTGTCAAAAGGGGTCACAGGGACTCCCTGGGTGTCCTAGTATGCGTTAGGACCCCTAAGGAGTCCCCCTAACCCCTTTTGACACACTGGAACACTCAAGGGTGCCTTAATGGGTCGTAGGACCCCTTAAGACACACTTGAGCATTCCAATGTGTGAAAAGGGGTCACAGGGACTCCTTAGGGGTCCTAGTATTCTTTATCATGCGTTAGGACACCTAGGGAGTCCCTATGCCCCTTTTGACACATTAGAATGCTCAAGTGTGCCTTAAGGGGTCGTAGGACCCCTTAAGACACACTTGAGCATTCCAATGTGTGAAAAGGGGTTACGGGGACTCCTTAGGGGTCCTAGTATGCTTTATCATGCGTTAGGACACCTAGGGAGTCCCCGTGACCCCTTTTGACACATTGGAACGCTCAAGTGTGCCTTAAGGGGTCGTAGGACCCCTTAAGACACACTTGAGTGTTCCAATATGTGAAATGGGTCACAGGGACTCCTTAGGGGTCCTAGTATGCTTTATCACACGTTAGGACACCTAGGGAGTCCCCGTGACCCCTTTTGACACATTGGAATGCTCAAGTGTGGCTTAACAGGTTGTAGGACCCCTTAAGGCACACTTGAGCATTCCAATGTGTCAAAATTGGTCACGGGGACTCCCTAGGGGTCCTAACATGTGATAAAGCGTACTAGGACACCTAAGGAGTCCCCGTGACCCCTTTTGACACATTGCAATGCTCAAGTGTGTCTTCAGGGGTCGAAGGACCCCTTAAGACACACTTGATCATTGCAATGTGTCAAAAGGGGTCACGATGAATCCCTAGGGGTCCTAGTATGCTTTATCACACGTTAGGACCCCTAGGGAGTCCTCATGACCATTTTTGACACATTAGAATGCTGAAGTGTGTCTTAAGGAGTCCTACAAACCCTTATGACATACTGGAGCATTATAATGTGTCAAAAGGGGTCACGATGATTCCCTAGGGCTCCTAGTATGCTTTATCACGTGTTAGGACACCTAGGGAGTCCCCATGACCCCTTTTGACACATTGGAATGCTCAAGTGTGCCTTAAGGAGTCATAGGACCCCTTAAGAGATGCTTGAGCATTCTAATGTGTGAAAAGAGGTCACGGGGACTCCTTAGGGGTCCTAGTACACTTTATCACGCGTTAGGACACCTAGGGCATCCCCGTGACCCCTTTTGACACATAGGAATGCTCAAGTGTGCCTTAAGGGGTCCTACGATCCCTTAAGGCACACTTGAGCATTCCAATGTGTCAAAAGGGGTCATAGGTAGTCCCTGGGTGTCCTATCGCGTGATAAAGCATACTAGGACCCCTAAGGAGTCCTCGTGACCCCTTTTGACACATTGCAATGCTCAAGTGTGTCTCAAGGCGTCAAAGGACCCCTTAAGACACACTTGAACGTTGCAATGTGTCAAAAGGGGTCACGATGACTCCGTAGGGGTTCTAGTACGTTTTATCACACGTTAGGACCCCTAGGGAGTCCCGTGACCCCTTTTGACACATTGGAACGCTCAAGTGTTCCTTAAGGGGTCGAAGGACCCCTTAAGACACACTTGAGCATTCCAATGTGTGAAAAGGGGTCACGGGGACTCCTTAGGGGTCCTAGTATGCTTTATCATGTGTTAGGAAACTTAGGGAGTCCCCGTGACTCCTTTTGACACATTGGAATTCTCAAGTGTGTCTTAAGGGGTCCTACGATCCCTTAAGGCACACTTGAGCGTTCCAATGTGTCAAAAAGGGTCACGGGGACTCCCTAGGGGTCCTAACATTTGATAAAGCGTACTAGGACCCCTAAGGAGTCCCTGTGACCCCTTTTGACACATTGCAATGCTCAAGTGTGTCTTAAGGGGTTGAAGGACCCCTCAAGACACACTTGACCATTGCAATGTGTCAAAAGGGGTCACAGGGACTCCCTAGGTGTCCTAACATGTGATAAAGCGTACTTGGACCCCTAAGGAGTCCCCGTGACCCATTTTCACACATTGGAATGCTCAAGTGTGTCTTAAGGGGTCTTACGACCCCTTAAGGAACACTTGAGCATTCCAATGTGCTCAAAAGGGGTCATGGGGACTCCTTAGGGGTCCTAATATGATTTATTATGCGTTAGGTCACCTAGGGAGTCCCCCTGACCCCTTTTGACACATTGGAATGCTCAAGTGTGCCTTAAGGGGTCGTAGGACCCCTTAATGCACACTTGAGCATTCCAATGTGTGAAAAGGGGTCAGGGGGACTCTTTAGGGGTCCTAACACGTACTAGGACCCCTAGGGAGTCCCCGTGACCCCTTTTGACACATTGGAATGCTCAAGTGTGTCTTAAGGGGTCCTTTTGAGTCCCTAGGGTTCCTAACACGTGATAAGGCATACTAGGACCCCTAGGGAGTCATCATGACCCCTTTTGACACATTGCAATGCTCTAGTGTATCTTAAGGGGTCGTAGGACCCCTTAAGACACACTAGAGCATTCCAATGTGTCAAAAGGGGTCACGGGGACTCCCTAGGTGTCCTAGTACGCATTAGGACCCTTAGGGAGTCCCCCTGACCCCTTTTGACAGATTGGAACACTCAAGTGTGCCTTAAGGGGTCGTAGGACCCCTTAAGGCACACTTGAGCATTCCAATGTGTCAAAAGGGGTCACGGGGACTCCCTAGGTGTCCAAACGCATGATAAAGCATACTAGGACCCCTAAGGAGTCCCTGTGACCCCTTTTAACACATTGCAATGCTCAAGTGTGTCTTAAGGGGTCGACGGACACCTTAAGACACACTAGAGCATTCCAATGTGTCGAAAGGGGTCACGGGGACTCCCTAGGTGTCCTAGTACACCTTAGGACCCTTAGGGAGTCCCCCTGACCCCTTTTGACACATTTTAATGCTCAAGTGTGCCTTAAGTGGTCCTAGGACCCCTTATGGCACACTTGAGTGTTCCAATGTGTGAAAAGGGGTCACGGGGACTCCCTAGGTGTCCTAATGTGTGATAAAGCATAGGCGTTAGGACACCTAGGGAGTCCCCGTTACCCCTTTTGACACATTGGAATGCTCAAGTGTGCCTTAAGGGGTCCTACAACCCCTTAAGGCACACTTGAGTGTTCTAATGTATCAAAAGAGGTTACAAAGACTCCCTGGGTGTCCTAGTACGCGTTAGGACCCCTAAGGAGTCCCCCTGACCCCTTTTGACACATTGGAATGCTCAACGGTGCCTTAAGGGGTCGTAGGACCCCTTAAGACACACTTGAGCATTCCAATGTGTGAAAAGGGGTCACGAGGACTCCTTAGGGGTCCTAGTACACTTTATCACCTGTTAGGACACCTAGGGAGTCCTTGTGACCCCTTTTGACACATTGGAATTCTCAAATGTGGCTTAAGGGGTCGTAGGACCCGTTAAGACACACTTGAGTGTTCCAATGTGTGATAAGGGGTCATGGGGACTCCTTAGGGGTCCTAGTACGCTTTATCATGTGTTAGGACACCTAGGGAGTCCCCGTGACCCCTTTTGAGACATTGGAATGCTCAAGTGTGCCTTAAGGGGTCGTAGGACCCCTTAAGACACACTTGAGTGTTCCAATGTGTGAAAAGGGGTCACGATGACTCCCTAGGTGTCCTAGTACACTTTATCATGCGTTAGGACCCCTAGGGAGTCCCCCTGACCCGTTTTGACACATTGTAATGCTCAAGTGTGGCTTAAGGGGTCCTACGACCCCTTATGACACACTAGAGCATTCCAATGTGTCAAAAGGGGTCATGATGATTCCCTAGGGGTCCTAGTACACTTTATCACACGTTAGGACACCTAGGGAGTCCTCGTGACCCCTTTTGACACATTGGAACACTCAAGTGTGCCTTAAGGGGTCGTAGGACCCCTTAAGATGCACTTGAGCGTTCCAATGTTTGAAAAGGGGTCACGGGGACCCCCTAGGGGTCCTAGTATCCTTTATCATGTGTTAGGACCCCTAGGGAGTCCCCGTGACCCCTTTTGACACATTGGAACACTCGAGTGTTCCTTAAGGGCTCGTAGGACCCCTTAAGACACACTTGAGCATTCCAATGTGTGAAAAGGGGTCACGGGGACTCAGGGTTGGGAGGCCTGTTAAGGAGTCAATAGGGTTCAAAATTCAACTTTGATGGAATGGTGACCCTTTGGAATGCATTAGATCATGTTAGAGGACCTACATACCAAATTTGGATGACTTTTTCCCAGTATAACTTGAAAGGGGTCCATGGGCTGCTGTTGGGAGACCACATGTAGAAACGGGGTCCGTAGGCCTATTGAGGGGTCATTAGGGTTTTAAATGCAACTTCAATGGAATTTTGACCCTTTCTAACACATTAGAGCATATCAAAGCACCTACGTACCAAATTTGGATGACTTTTTCCTAGTAGAACGTGAAAGGGGTCCATGGGGTGCTCTCGGGATACCTCATGTCATATTGGGGTCAGTAGGCTTGTCAAAGGGTCATTAGGGTTAGAAATGAAATTTTGATGGAATGATGACCCTATGTACCAAATATGGACGTCTTTTTCCAAGTAGAACTTAAAAGGGGTCCATGGGGTGGTCTCGGTAGACCACATGTCGAATCGAGGTTGGTAGACCTGTTAAGGGGTCATTAGGGTTACAAATGAAACTTGGATGGAATGGTGACCCTTTGGAACACATTAGGACATGTTAGAGGACCTATGTACCAAATTTGTATGACTTTTTCCTAGTAGAACTCAAAAAGAGTCCATGGGGTTCTTTGAGGAGACCACATGTCGAATCAGGGTCCGTAGGCCTGTTAAGGGGTCATTAGGGTTCCAAATGTGACTTTGATGGAATGGTGACCCTTTAGAATGCATTAAGACATGTCAGAGGACCTACGTACCAAATTTGGATGAATTTTTTCTAGTAGAACTCAAAAGGGGTCCATGGGGTGGTCTCGGGAGACCAAATGTCGAATCATGGTGTGTAGGCCTATTAAGGGGTCATTAGGGTTCTAAATGCAACTTCTATGGAATGGTGACCCTTTCAAATTCATTAAGACATGTCAGAAGATCTATGTACCAAATTTGGATGACTTTTTTCTAGTAGAATGCAAAAGGGGTCCATGGGGAGCTCTCGGGAGACCACATGTCGAAATGGGGTCAGTAGGCATGTTAAGGGGTCATTAGGGTTTGAAATGCAACTTCTATGGAACCGTGACCCTTTGGAATGCATTAGGACTCCCTAGGGGTCAAAAGGGGTCAGGGGGACTCCCTAGGGGTCCTAAAGTGTACTAGGACCCCTAGGGGGTCCCCCTAACCCCTTTTGACACATTGAAATGCTCAAGTGTGTCTTAAGGGGTCCTTTTGACTCCCTAGGGTTCCTAACGTGTGATAAGGCATACTAGGACCCCTAGGGAGTCATCGTGACCCCTTTTGACACATTGGAATGCTCAATTGTGTCTTAAGGGGTCCTAGGACCCCTTATGACACACTAGAGCATTCCAATTTGTCAAAAGGGGTCACGATGATTTCCTAGGGGTCCTAGTACGCTTTATCATGCGTTAGGACACCTAGGGAGCTCCTGTGACCTCTTTTGACACATTGAATTCTCTAGTGTGTCTTAAGGGGTTGTAGGACCCCTTATGACACACTAGAGCATTCCAATGTGTCAAAAGGGGTCACGATGATTCCCTAGGGGTCCTAGGACAGCTAGGGAGTCCCTGTGACCCCTTTTAACATATTGGAATGCTCATGTGTGCCTTAAGGGGTCGTAGGACCCCTTAAGACACACTTGAGCTTTCCAATGTGTGAAAAGGGGTCAGGGGGACTCCTTAGGGGTCCTAGTACACTTTATCATGCGTTAGGACACCTAGGGAGTCCCCGTGACCTCTTTTTACACATTGGAATGCTCTAGTGTGTCATAAGGGGTCGTAGGACCCTTTAAGACACACTTGAGTATTTCAATGTGTCAAAAGGGGTCACAGGGACTCCCTAGAGGTCCTAACGCATGATAAGGCATACTAGGACCCCTAGGGAGTCATCGTGACCCCTTTTGACACATTAGAATGCTCAAGTGTGTCTTAAGGGGTCACGATGACTCCCTAGGGGTCCTAGTATGCTTTATCACATGTTAGGAACCCTAGGGAGTCAAAAGGACCCCTTATGATACACTTGTGCATTCCAATGTGTCAAAAAGGGTCATGGGGACTCCCTAGGTGTCCTAACACATGATAAAGCATACTAGGACCCCTAGGGAATCATCGTGACCCCTAGGGAGTCCCCATGACCCCTTATCACGCATTAGGACCCCTAGGGAGTCTCTCTCTGCCTCCAGTGAACTATTCTTCAAAGCGTCCATTTTTGCATAGCTAGGGTTTATGATGCCTGTAAAAGGGACATTTAATACAAAGATTTAGCTGACCACATTAGTACATATATAATATACATTATATATATCATATGCCTCTTTTTTATATATATTATATACATAAATATATGTAAAAGTTCAATTGTTTTCATTTGCTCCTGCCGTTTTTTCATCAGTCGGGGAATATCAGGTACCCGATATTTTTGGGTACCCAATTTTTGCCAGGCAATATTTGAAAAAAATATTCCCTGTCCCCACAGAGAAGACAATCACAGGATTTTATACTTATTTCACGTGTTGCAAAACAAAAAATGTGATTTGGGGCCCATTGTTTGATTTTTGTTGACTTGTGGTTTCACCATGGGAAGCACCAATCGTCGAAAGTTTAAATGTAAGAGGAAGCTGACAGATGATGAAATTCAGGCATATAGGGAAAAAGATAAGGAAAATCATTGAAGAAGGAGAGAAGGTATGTTAACCATTAGTCAAGGTGACCCCGTAAATGTAGTTGTAAGTGAAGAGGATGTTCAATTTGAAAATGTACAGATGGAGATTGAAAATGTAGACTTTGGGAACGAAAATGTTTCACAAGAACGACATGAATGTTATACATCTCCAAATTATATGTGAAATGAAGTCCCTTGTAATAAAGATAATCAATCTTCAAATTTGGGGCTTTCAAAAACACCTAAATGGTTAATTGAAATTGAGGAGAGCATTATGAATAATTGGGAAGGAAAGAGGTCACATAGAACCGTTAGGTTGTGGGCTTCAAGACTTTATGATCAATTTTTTCAAAACAAGACATTGGTTGAGAAATGTCAAATTTTTGTGCAGTTGTTAAAGATGCAAAAGATGAGACCTATGCTTGTGAAATTGAAGATTCGTGTGATCAAAAAAATGGAGAGAAATGCCATTGTTGTGAAAAATATTTTCAATGCTCTCAATAACATTGGGAAGACTAGCAGAGAAAAAGACAAGAGAGTTGCTCGGAGGGTTATTACAACCTCCTTAGTAAGTCATCAGTTGAGAAAGGCTCGTTTGATGAGACAAACTTGTGTTGACTTCAATATAGACCGTAAAACTTTGGGTAGAGCACTTACAAGAAGAGAAAGACTTGATGATCCGCTTCAAATTGATACATGGGCTTATGGTGGGAGACTTCCACGTTTTGATAAGAAGCTAACAGACGTTGTCAAGGATGAAATTCAACAATTTTGGGATGCTAACTCAAGAGTGTCAGCAAATGTGAAGGATGTCTTGAAGTTGAGAGTTGGCAATCAAGACCGCACTCCACATCCTAAACATTATGTGGAGGTAAGTCAAACAATGTTGTATAAATTTTTTTGTGAGACACATCCAACATTGAAAATATCACAAAGGTCTTTTGAATCCGTGAAGCCATTTTATTGTGTACCCCTTAAGATTCGAAATACATGTTGTTGCAAATATCATGTTGAGTTTTCAATGCATCATGAATTATTATGGTCCATTCATTCTAAATTGCATACTAATGAAATGCTAGAGGATTGTGGTGCAACTGGTCTTCCCAAATCATCAAGAGACTTGCTAGATCAATTTTTATGTCATAGAGATGATGGTTGTTTATTTTATAAAAAGAATTGCTTAAATGCCAAGTGCTCAGAATGTGGTGGCTTGTCCAAGTTTAGAACATGTTTTCATGAGGGTTTGGAACATAATTTTGGAAAGACACTCGTCGAAAAAAAGGTATATGAAATAGTGAAATATACATTGAAGAGTGGAGGTGAAGGCTCTAGATGTGAGTTAGTTGCAAAAGAATACAATGTTGCTGATTTTATCTCAGATTTCAAGAAAAATCTTTTTTACAAGTATGTAAGGGATAGTCACAGGTCTCAATGGTTGGATCAACAATTCAAGACATGTAAGGACACTTTCCCCATTGGAACTATTATATCCGTTGTAGACTTTGCGGAGAACTATACATTGCAGCCCCAAAATGAGACTCAAGCTCAATATTACAATTCGATTCAGGTTACTATTTTTGTACACATCACATATAGACATTCCCCTGATAGCACAAAAGATGAGTGAAACATAATCAGAGAGTACCATTTTTATATGAGCGACGATAGGTCTCACTCTCATGAGTTTGTTCAACATTGTTTCCAGAACTATTTTGACTTCTTGCAGGAAAATGGTATTGCTATGGATAGGCATCTCATTTGGTCAAATAATTGCACTGGTCAATTTAAGAATGCCAGAATGTTTTATTGGTTGTGTAGAATGCATGTGGAGAGAGGTGTACCTCATATTTGGAGTTTTTTTGAGTTAGGGCATGGGAAAGGGGAGCATGACGAAGCAGGTGCGTGTGTCAAGAGAGCTCTAGTTAAGGAGCAATTGAGGATTTCAGGTGTTGTACTTCTTGATGCTCATTCTATTGTTGATTGGTGTACTTTAGCATTGTCACAGGGGGGACTCTTGATTCTATAGTGCATAGATTCTTTTGGTTGGTTGAGGACGGAACTATAGGAGATAGATTGGATTGTCAAATAGTGAAAGACTCTTCAAAAATGCATTCATTCCAAAGCTCCAATAGTAGTACATGGACCATTTGGACACGAGAGTTGGCTTGTTTTTGCCCCATGTGTTTTTAGTATGATTGGGATCATTGCGAGTCAAGTGAGTGGGTGGATACATGGGTTCCACAGTATTTGACTCCTTTATCTTTGACACTCTCTATAAGAAATGATGACATGGACACTTCAGTTGACTATGACCATCTTTCAGATCTTTTGAAGCCAAGAGATGTTTTTGCATTGGTTGCACCGTAGGGGAATGATGAGAGGTCAGATTATTGGTTAGCACATTGTGTACAAGGTAAACAAAAGCTTGTACAACCGATGACAGATGGTGATGGGTTCACATATCCTACTGGTTTAGTTGTTGTTGCGAGAACATGGCTGCGAACATACATGATTAGAAAGAATGGAGTTCCCGCATTTGAAGACTATGAGAAGCACAAAACTATTCTTATGTATTCACACCTTGTTATAGCAACAAATGTCAAGTTGTCAAAGCATCAAGGAAGACCAAAGACAAAAGAACTTTGGACTATTACTACTGCTGATCATGAAGCACTATTGGAGACCCTGAAGCAAAGAGATGACCCTTCAGGAACAATTGACTAGGTAATAAGTTAACTTAGTGCATTATTTTCTAAGTTTGTTAAGCTTAATTTCAATACATTAATTTGACCTTTCTTAGATTGTATTTTGAGTCAATAAACTTGGTTTTGTATGTGGAATGTAACTTGTGCAGGAGCACCTATGAAGAGGCCTATGGTCACCATGGATCCAATTAGAGATAGAAGGACAAAAGGATCCTTAATGGTTAATTGAGATCTTTTGAAGCCTATAATGGCAATTTGTAACAATCAATTTGATTTAAAAGTTAAATGTCCTAGAACTCTTCATAAGGACTTATGACCAAAATCATGTATGGATGGCCAATAGTGCCAAGAAGAGATCTTACATGTCATATACTTATGTCATTTGCATGGTTTTAATTCTTACATGTTTGATTGTTGTTTGTAATGCTTTAAGGATATTATTTTTTATCAAATTTAACAAGCTTAATCATGATTAATTTCATAGTTCAAATTTCAAACATACCACTAACAGTCAGTTGAAAGTGGCTCATATCTCAGACCTCATGAGAGGTATTAACAAACTGTCAGGTACTATGGGATCATGTTTTCAAGATCTACAATAACCTCTCTCAGTTTTGGGCAATTCAACTTCGTTTGTATTTGGCAAGGTGATCTCAGTCGATGCCAAAACTTGCAGTGAGGGTCAGTTGAAAGTGGCTCAGCAGCGTATCTTTCAAACTGTCTGACTTGGCATCGAACCATCTACTCCATCAACTCTGGTTGGCTGGGTAAATGCCAGTGACAACCCCATTCTACCCACAGAGTCACGAAAATGCTCGCGACCACACTCGACCCAAGTGACCCAAAGGTGCACTAAGCACGATTGGCCAGTGATCTTCTGGGGCTCGTATCTTGGACCTCGTGAGAGCTATCAATAGAATATTAGGTGCTACAGGATTATGTTTTCGAGTTCTACAATAACCTCTCTCGATTTTGGGTGATTCGACTTCGTTTGCATTTGGCAAGGCGATCTAAGTCGATGCCAAAACTTGCAGTGAGGGTCAATTGAAAGTGGCTCAGCAGCGTATCTTTCAAATCGTCTAACCTGGCATCAAACCATCTGGTCCATCAGCTCTAGTTGGCTAGGTAAATGCTAGTGACAACCCCATTCTACCCACAAAGTCATGAAAATGCTCGCGACCACGCTTGACCCAAGTGACCCGAAGGTGCACTAAGCACAATTGGGTAGTGATCTTCTAGGGCTCATATCTCAGACCTCGTGAGAGCTATTGACAAACTGTTAGGTGCTACAAGATCATGTTTTTGAGGTCTACAATAACCTCTCTTGGTTTTGGGCGATTTGACTTCATTTGCATTTGGCAAGGTGATCTTAGTCGATGCCAAAACTTGCAGTGAGGGTCAGTTGAAAGTGGCTCAGCAACATATCTTTCAAACCATCCAACCTGGCATTAAACCATCTACTCCATCAGCTCTGGTTGGCTGGGTAAATTCTAGTGACAACCCCATTCTACCCACAGAGTCACGAAAACACTTGCGACCACGCCCGACCCAAGTGACCCCAAAGTGCACTAAGGATGATTGGGTAGTGATCTTCTGGGGCTCATATCTCAGACCTTGTGAGAGCTATCAACAAATTGTTAGGTTCTACAGGATTGTGTTTTTGAGGTCTACAATAACCTCTCTTGGTTTTGGGCGATTTGACATCATTTGCATTTGGCAAGGCTATCTCAGTCGATGCCAAAACTTGCAGCGAGGGTCAATTAAAAGTGGCTCAACAGCGTATCTTTCAAACCGTCTGACTTGGCATCGAACCGTCTACTCCATCGGCTCTAGTTGGCTGGGTAAATGCTAGTGACAACCCCATTCTACCCACAGAGTCACGAAAATGCTCGCGACCACGCTTGACCCAAGTGACCCCAAGGTGCACTAAGCACGATTGGGTAGTGATCTTCTAGGGCTCGTATCTTGGACCTCGTGAGAGATATCAACAAACTGTCAAGTGCTACAGGATCATGTTGTCAAGGTCTACAATAACCTCTCTCGGTTTTGGGCGATTTGACTTCATTTTCATTTGGCAAGGCGATCTCAATCGATGCCAAAACTTGCAGTGAGGGTCAGTTGAAAGTAGCTTAGCAGCATATCTTTCAAACCATCTAACCTAGCATCGAACCATTTGCTCCATCAGCTCCAGTTGGCTGGGTAAACACCTATGACAACCCTATTCTACCCACAGAGTCACAAAAACACTCGCGACCACACTCGACCCAAGTGACCCCAAGGTGCACTAAGCACGATTGGGCAGTGATTTTTTGGGGCTCGTATCTCAGACCTCATGAGAGCTATCAAAAAATTGTTAGGTGCTATGGGATCATGTTTTCAAGGTCTACAATAACATCTTTTATTTTTGGGCGATTCGACTTCGTTTGCATTTGGCAAGGCAATCTCAGTCGATGCCAAAACTTGTAGTGAGGGTCAGTTGAAAGTGGCTCAGCAGTGTATCTTTCAAACTGTCCGACCTGGCATCGAACCATCTACTCCATTGGCTTTGGTTGGCCGGGTAAACACCAGTGACAACCCCATTCTGCCCACAGAGTCATAGAAACGCTCGCGACCACGATCGACCCAAGTGACCCCAAGGTGCACTAAGCACGTTGGGAAGTGATCTTCTGGGGCTCGTATCTCAGACCTTGTGAGAGCTATCAACAAACTGTTAGGTGCTACAAGATCATCTTTTTGAGGTCTACAATAACCTCTCTCAATTTTTGGTGATTCAACTTCATTTGCATTTGGCAAGGCGATCTCAGTCGATGCCAAAATGTGCAGTGAGGGTTAGTTGAAAGTGGCTCAGCAGCGTATCTTTCAAACCGTCTGACCTGGCATCGAACCGTCTACTCCATCAACTTTGTTTGGCCAGGTAAATTCAAGTGACAACCCTATTCTACCCACAGAGTCATGAAAATCCTCGCGACCACGCTCGACCCAAGTGACCCCAAGGTGCACTAAGCACGATTGGGTAGCGATCTTTTGGGGCTCATATCTTGGACCTCGTGAGAGCTATTGACAAACTATTAGGTGCTACGGGATCATGTTTTTGAGGTCTACAATAACCTCTCTCAATTTTGGGCCATTTGACTTCGTTTGCATTTGGAAAGGCGATTTCAGTCGATGCCAAAACTTGCAGTGAGGGTCAGTTGAAAGTGGCTCAGCAGTGTATCTTTCAAACTGTCTGACCTGGCATCAAACCATCTACTCCATCGGCTCTGGTTGACTGGGTAAACACCAGTGACAACCCCATTCTACCCACAGAGTCACGAAAATGCTCACGACCATGCTCGACCCAAGTGACCCCAAGGTGCACTAAGCACGATTGGGCAGCGATCTTTTGGGGCTCATATCTTGGACCGCATGAGAGCTGTTGACAAACTATCAGGTGCTACGGGATCATGTTTTTGAGCTCTACAATAACCTCTCTCAATTTTGGGTGATTCGACTTCCTTTGCATTTGGCAAGGTGATCTCAGTTGATGCCAAAACTTGCAGTGAGGGTTAGTTGAAAGTGGCTCAGCATCGTATCTTTCAAACCGTCTGACCTGGCATCAAACCGTCTACTCCATTGGCTCCAGTTGGCCGGGCAAATGCCAGTGACAACCCCATTCTACCCATAGAGTCACAGAAATGCTCGTGACCACACTCGACCCAAGTGACCCCAAGGTGCACTAAGCACGATTGGGTAGCAATCTTTTCGGTTGTTGGATTCATAGAGGATTGGGACTATATTAGTGGGAAACTCAAGAGCGATTTTCAATACCAAGCTGATGATGCCTTCATGATGCATGATAATGCAGTTCTTTGTGTTGATATCAGTCATGATTCAGAGATGTTGGCTTCAGGTTCACAGGGTGGGAAAATTGAGGACGTGCTCGCAATTGAATCCCAAAATACATATGTATGATGGCTTCGAACAAAATATTTATTGGTGTCACTTGCATGAAGCAGTATGTTTGTGGAGAGCCAAAAATGACATGCTCTAGTTATAGCACCAAGCGTCCAATCAAAACACAGACGCATTAACACTTGTGTTGCAATATGATCCAGATGGCACTATTCAGTAAATTAGTCCCTTCGCATCTATCTCGTGTTTATGAATAGATGTTTGTAAGGCTTTATTACTCTCAGGTTAAAATCATTATCATTTATAGTTTAGTTGATTCATTGTAAATCCTGCACGGGGAGTTGTACTTGGATAATTCAAAGGGTGCTTATGCTTCTCAATAGTGAAGTGACCCAACTGTTGGTGTTGGTTGAGTCTTTTTGTTTGGGCTTTAAAGGTCATTTTGTAAGCATTTCTTTTGAAGACAAATCTGTTCACCAATAAGAAGTTAAACCTCAAACATAATAAGCTCCATGAACAGGGTATTCCAGAGTAAAGAAAAACAAATGTAACTTCAACAAGATATAATTTAAATCATAATGATAATCATAGTCAAGATATAACTTCACCATTCAATTCCACAAACATGAATAATAAATATGTATGTACAAAAGATGACGCAAATATAACATATAAATGAATATGTTCTATATATGTATCAAATGTATCAAAAGTATGTCCATATACAAATATGGCACATGCCATTTCAAAATGTCTACAAAATCAATGTTTTAAGGTGTACAATGTGGCATATATGCCATCTCAAAATGTGCCAAGTGTCATCTCTAAATGACCACAAAACTAAAACTACATCTTATGCTGTAGGGGGATCATCAAAATGTAGCCTCTTTGAAGAAGTGTTGGGCTCTGATTGATCCTGCATAAAAAATGAGTTCAAACCAAAGTTAGATTGCTTACTTTATATGATTCGTACACACACACACACACACACACACACACACACACACACACACACACACACACACATATATATATATATAATTCATAATTTTCAAACACTAATTTAATTAAAATTATAACTAAATACAAATAAATTTGTACTTGGTCTCTCGATCGCCTACCACGATCAGGTGTCCTAACATAAGTCCTGGGTAGTGAAGGGACCATGCCAACAATACCAACGCTGACCTATAAATATATATTTGCAATAATGAGATTAGTAGACTAGTGCAACATAGAGTAATAAATCTACAAAATAGGATGATAACATAATAAAATTACAAATTGATTGAACTAAAATTAAAACTTACATCTGGTGATCCCTCCTCTGGAATAGTGGGCTGGGTCAACAAAGAAATGAAAGATTCTCGTGGGACCTCCCTCACAGTCGGAGTAACCTATGAGAGTAAAAAGATTGTCAATTATATATCAATGTACTTCATCATAGCAACCCTAGTTAAAAAATACAAATAACAATATGTAAAAGTCTACGTACAATCAGGCTATCACTCCGAATCGAGATTCCTGTAACCCTACCCTGCCAAATCGGTGTCGGGACATCATCAATAACCACACCCTATACAATAAAGTGCAAGTAAAATATTTATTACTACACACAGGTGGCATACATATGCATGCATAATTAATCTTAAACAATTAACTACCTTTCCTTTGTCGACACCTGATGAAGGAACCCCCTCACGCCCCCCACTGATGTTGGCTGTAGCCTACAAGAACACAATAAGATGACAATATATATTAGTAAATGTATGAATTTTATTTCTCTAATTGATAGAGATTTAAGCATGTACACCAAATGATATAAAAAAAAACTAATGGGTTCATAATTTATAATATACCGTATAGTCATCAAGGCCAAATGAAATGGCTGAAAGTGTGGACTGATCCACCTATCTCACCTCCTCCTGTGTCATCGACTGAACATAAATGGAAAAAATATATATACATAAGTGCATGCAATCATTAAAACTAATCTAAATAAATAAATTATTTTTAAATTAAATAAGTCATGTGACAAATTTATTTATAATGTTTACTCTTACCATATCAACAGGAGTCAATGGCTCTACATGCACCTCCTGAGCACTCTCATGAGATGTAGATGCTCCATGAGGTGTTGCAACCTTTTTTGTAGCCTCTCTTGTATCTCCCTCATCAATATCATGAAACTGATATATATCAAAATCAGTAAGTGGTCTGAGGTACATATGCTTGCACATAATGCACGTATGGGGCTCGCATACATGTGAACTTTGATGAGATGTCGATGTGCTAGCATCATCTACATGAGGCAACACTGACCTAGTCTATGTGATCAATTGATCACTCACTAAATGAATTTCCCTAATAGTCTGTTCAGTAGCCTCTCTAATGATATCAGGATGCTGCACTGAAGGAGGGGGTGCAACATCAGTGGGGGGGACAAAGGTAGTGGCCTTTTGGTGCTAGGAAGATGGCCTATTCTGAGGAGCTCCTCTACCTACGCCCATGTTGGGCCTCATACTCCAATAATCAACATGTTGACCAAGCACAAACTCAGCATATAATTTTTTAAGGAAATAAAATGGGACCTCCAAATTTCTATGTGGTGGTTTATCAAAAACCATCCACCAGCGATCCCAAAAGTTTGTGTGCATTGCTTCATTTGTGCACCATTTTATTGATAATTTGGGCTTTTTGGGGTCAAGTGGTATTCCAGTTTTAGGATCAACAAAAAGGGCAGCTATATCTTCCTTAGTTATATTAAGGGCTGCAATCCCATCATGGTCAAGCCCGTCATCAAATTGGTCGTGCATATCATCACGCCAATGAAGAGGAGTATTATGTTGCTGCGTGAGTGTGTCAATATTTCCAACAATTGTATTTAGTGTGGTAAGCATGGGAGCTAATGTAGGTATATTTTGATACGTGTTTTGGAAACCTCGTATTATGTTCAAATTTTCTTTTATCAAATCTTGTAAAGATTTAGGGTTTAGATATGGGGGATTGTTTTTGGGATTGTTATTTGGAGGGTTATTTTTTTCATTGTTGTCAGCCATGCCTGATTAAATAAAAAACAAATCTAAGTTTCAAATATTATTACAAATATAGATACAAAACCCTATTTAAAAAAAAAAACACTACATTTACAATGAAAATGAAATAAATTAATAAAAATATACAATTAACTACTTACCAAATATGCTTGAAGTTGAATTTGATGTTTCGAATATCAGGTATCAGAAAACCAGGGCTAGAAAATGATAAAATCGTGCTAGGAAATGAAGAATAGGGCTCGTGGGTGTGGGATATATGCCACAATTATCGGGTACCCGAAAATATCAGGTACCCAATGTTTTCAGGTACCCGATTAGGAATGTGCTTTGGTGGCAGGCTTGCCCAGGTGTACTGACACCCAGGCCTACTAAAAAGTCAACAAGGGCTTTCATGTGCTTTTGGACGAGTGAAAAGTGAATATTTTTCACATCGCCACTTTTGGGCCCCTCATCTTCTTGCACATACCCAGGAGTCAATTTCTTCTATCATGGAAGCTTCCACTGAACCTTTGTATCTACATGCATAACTTCATCATATCCTTCTAGTTCACCAACATCTGTCAATAAAATAGAATAAAAAGAGTGAGAGAACCTTTAGGAGGTCTACCGAGCCTTGTTGACAATCACATTTAGTGGAGTTTGTGGTATTTGTTGTTTCTATTATTTCAAAGCATGAGGAACCACTAGAACATCACCTTTTGGAGTATCATCTAGAACTATATAATAATTTTCTTTCTTCTCATACTGATGCAACTAATCTTTAAACAACACTTTCTCATTGGATATGACATCCCTTCATCATACAATTTTATGAGTTTCAACATCCCAAATTCTATAGCCAAATTCATCAATACCATAGCCAAATCCATTAATTCCATATCCAATAAATATACATTTCTTTGACTTAGCTTCAAACTTGGTTCTATTTTCCGAATCTATATGTGCAAATGCTTCACAATTGAAGGTTCTAAGAAAAGAATAACTCACCTTCTTACCTATCCATGCTTCTTCTATAATACCACAACCCAAAAGAGTAGAAGGACCTATATTGATTAAACAAATAGAAAAATTTACAACCTATACCCACATGTTTAAGGGAAGCCCAACATGAAACCTTGTACTCCTTGCATGCTCCATTATTGTCCTATTCTTGCATTCAACCTCTCTATTTTCTTGTGGAGTCCATGGAACCATTTTATGCCTACAAATAGAAAATTAGAGGAACAATAATATTCAAACTCTTTGTGCAATACTCAACACTATTATTAGATCTGAGGCATTTTAGTCTTTTACTAGTCTCATTCTCAACCAAGATTTTTCATTTTTAAAAAGTTTTAGATACAACATATTTTTGCTTAAGAAAATAAATACATATTTTCCTAGTTCCATGATCAATGGACACAACATAATATAGAGAGCCACCAATGGAAGATACCTGAGCTAGTCCCCATACATCTGTATGTACAAGCTCTAGTTTCTCATCTTTTGTATCCTTTCCACTTTTTAGAAAACTAACTCTCTTTTATTTTTCATACACACAACTTTCACAGAAATCCATATTGACACATTTTAGACCTTGTAAAACTTTCTTTGAATGAATTAATTTCATACCCTTTTCAATCATGTGACCAAGTCTATTGTGCCATAGTGTTGTTTCAGAATCAACAACAAATGTTTTAGATTCTAGCTTCTCAACTACAACAACTATTCCTAAACATTGAATTTTCTCTATAACAATTAAAGTAGAAGGAAAAATATGATCTATACAAAGATATAAGGTGCCTACTTTCACACCTTTTTCTACTACTATGGAAACTTTTGACACCTTCCAATTTTTTTCATTAAAACTAACTATGCAACCTTCATCACCTAGTTTCCCTACTAAAATTAAATTCCTACTCAACCTTGGAACATGTATTACCTCTTGTAGTAGCCAAAGATTCCCATTCTGCAACTTAATCTTAATTCTTCCCTTTCCAACAATCTGATAGGGTTCATTATCTCCCAAATAAAATAACCCAAAATCCCCTTGGACATAATCAATAAAATAACCTCTATGTATTGTAGCATGAAATGATGTCCTTGAATCTAGAACCCATGAATCATCAACATTTTCAAGGTAAAGAAGAAAAACATCCTCTTCAGATTTGTTACTTACCATATTTTCCTTGTTATTACCTTCTTGTTTGTCTCCATTATTCTTCTGAGACAAGAAATCTTTCTTCTTATGACTTGGTTTTCCACAATACCAGCAATTATTTGATCCTCTTGATTGAGACCTCTTTCCCTTTGATTTTCCTCATGATTTCCCATGACTTCCAATTTTGTTTCCTTTGTCCCTTGATCTACCTTTACTTTCTGCATTCAAAAAAATACATGACGAGGATCCACCTGATCTTTTCCTACAAATTTCCTCATCCAAAATAACACAAACAACATCATCAATTTTTTTGGTATTTGAATGAGAAATAGAGTTACTAAAAACCATTATTAAACCATTCTAGATTTCAGGCAAAGAGAATAGAATCAAAAGATCCCTAATTTTTTCATCAAAATTAAAATTAATAGAATATAATTGACTGGTAAATGTAACAAAATCATTTAAATGATAAACAGATGACCCACCTTCTACAATTTTCATATTAAATAAATTCTTCATAAGAAATACCTTATTTGAAGTGGAAGGATTTTCATATAACGTCGCTAGGGTTTTCATCAACTCTTCAATTATCTTTTCTTGTGTAATATTGAATGCCACTGATTATGCTAGGCATAAACAAATATTGCCAAGTTCCTTCCTATCTAAAATATCCCAATCCTCATCAGACATTACTATTGGTTTTGTGGATTTTCCTCCCAGTAGCCACCATAAATCCTTTTGACAAAGATAGTCCTCCATTTTCATTTTCCATAACTAAAATTTCTTCCCATTAAACTTCTCAACCTTCAACTTA
Source organism: Chamaecyparis obtusa (assembly GCA_027943335.1). Taxonomy (NCBI): domain Eukaryota; kingdom Viridiplantae; phylum Streptophyta; class Pinopsida; order Cupressales; family Cupressaceae; genus Chamaecyparis; species Chamaecyparis obtusa. The sequence continues at coordinate 49,713 of BSBK01010913.1, forward strand.
CCCTTGTCTACCATTACTCCCACTTAACCATGAGATTACCACTCAACCATGAGACCTTCCTATAGAGGATAACTACTTAAAAACAACCCACTCAAATACCAGTTGTTGGGATTAGCAGACATAAATTTGATAGTTACATTCAAATAAAACCAATAATGTAAAGGAATAGAGAACACATAAGTGCAACAAGAAGACACAAAGATTTAATGTGGTTCATCCAATCTTGGGCTATGTCAACCAAATAGAGATTCCAATCTTGTTATCCAATAATTTTAGCCCATTACAATCTGCAATCCCTTGCAAGTCAATATTGTTGCAAGAAGATATAAGATTCTTATATATTGAGAAAACCCTAACCCTAAGCCATTATAACAAGACTTATGTCCCTTAGCAAGTTAGACCTAAATAAATACTTGACGAGTCAACCTACAGAAAAACTTGCAAAGTCAACCTAGAGAAATGCTTGATGTGTCAACTCAAATGCACTTGACGAGTTAACCCCAAACCCCATGATAAATGAAAATTGTACAATACTATCATGATCAACCACCACAAACCAACATAGAATGGATGTTGGACTAGATTCAAAAAAACCCTTTGTATTCAATATAAAATATATCTCGTTCTTTTATTTTGTGTCTTCTACAATCGTCAAACAATTACCTTGCACTTCAAAATTCTTATAGAACCTAGCAATATGTCCTATCATATTACATATGTGGTTAACTAGACCATCCTTGTAAAACCTATAATATTTCTCGTCTTGTTATATTTATAGTAAATTAAACCATCCTTTTTAATTTTAGTAGTTTCATTATTCTTGACATTGATATGTATAATAAATTCAACTTTTTTTTATCCATATCTTGTTAGGAATAAAAGTCCACACAACACAACTAAGAGGTGGGGGTTAATTAGTTGTGTGCTATAATTAATACTATGTTCTTTTTAACCAAATAACCAATTAAGATTATAACAATGCAAAACAAGATGAACAAGATAAATGCCACTACCATAACACACAAGATTTTTGTTCTCAAGGAAAACCCTGTTAACAAAAAAACCTCAATGGGGTTGATACCCACTAGATCATGCACTAGTATAATAATGTCCCGAGTTGATACAATACATCTAGAACATTACTCCCTATTAAAGGATAAAACCCCTGTTAAAAGGTCCTTCAACCCTGTTATGTGTTGATGAGAACAAAAGACACACTTCCAAGAGTACAGTGATCAAGGAGAAGGTTAAATATACCATCAAAAGGACTCAATGTCCAAATATAGAAAAGTGGACTTATTATCTAATGAACTAACTAGTGACAACTCTCTTGCTTTTATAGTTCCATTGTAGTGCACTATAAATGATCATAGATTATACTCATACCTCCATTAAAGCATCTAACCTACTTTTTCAGCTCTTCTTTGACATCCAACAAAATTGCTCACATCCACTTATCCCTTACATTCCTTACATTACATCAAGGAAATTAGTTTCCTTTCTACAAGTTACAAATCTAGTTAGGTCAACCTATTAGAGCTTCCCCAATGCATAAACTATTACATCAACCAGTGATAAGGTACACACGGTACCTAATACAAATATAAGACATTTACAAATATCAAATTACATGCCAAGATCCACAATCAACGCTTGCCAATCCATTACACGTGTTACAAAACCTAGTCAAATCCTAAATACAATAATGTGAATTCCACGCGCTAGATATGACACAATCAATGCTCACCAATTTGTTAGACATGTTACATCACCTAGTCAGCTCCTAAATACAATAATTTGAATTCCACATGCTAGCTTTGACATTAGTATGACTCAATCAAGAAATAAATCCCACAATGTAATCAAATGTCACCTTTTAGGCTAACTTATTAGCACAGCTGAATTTTAGTAATTCTAACTAAAAACTAATTTTGGTCAAACATATGGTCTAGCTAGATTCATTCTAGCTAAGTTAGATAAGTTATTTAACTTTTCCAATTGGAAATATCTATTAAATGCATGTTTTATACCACTTTGGGTCCAATTACCATAAAAATAAAATTATTTCAAAAAAGTACCATTTCAATAACTCCCAATCTTTTGAATGATATTTTTTTTAAAATAAAAAAATACCCTTTTGTAGAGACCGGAGTCAAGAATATCCTCATATAGATTTTATAGTGTTTTAATTAGACATGGTTTATTGTAATTAAAAAATATTGCAAGTAGGTATTTTAATAGTCAAGGAGATGTTGATTTGAAGAAAGAAAAAAATAGTAAATCATATTAAATTATTTTTAAATGCATATGGTGCACTAGAGGAGAGAGTCCTCTTCAATAATATATATTTCTTTTTTTGATTGGGATAGATTTGTTAGGAAAAATATGTTGCGAGATGAAAACTATCAATTTTAGTGAGTTGGAATTTGAATTGTTATAAAAGAGAAAATATAGGTCAAAAACCAATTTTTATTTCTTCATGCACTAGCTATATATGTCATCTATGACATATTTTGAAATTAGGGGAAAAAATATTTATTTCCATATAATTTTTTGGTGGGAACTAGACCCCTACTTTTCAGCAACTGAAAAATCATCTTTAAAAATTAAAAAAACATATCAATTATTATTCAATTAAAAATATTAATCATAAACTTCATCCATTTTATCACATTTAATTAGTTTACATCATCTTCAAATTTCAAACATAAATGTCATTTTATACTATTGAAGTTGAACAACTTTAATTTTGTTAGCCTTTTCCTTTGTAAAAGGGTGACAACTTATTGTGCTTTTACATGAGTCTTATTCCATGCCTTAAGCTTGCATACCATGATTCTAGCTCACAACCGACTTATACTATTGAAATTTTAGCAACCAAATTTAGCATAATTCTTTGTCTTTGTCCTTTGACTAGTCTTCACCAAGACAACTGTAACTTACACAAATTATAACATGAAGCCACACAACTTTAGACATAAGGTCTACACAATCTCAACATAACAAATCTAGGCCTACATACTCTAAATTGTTGTACATTATCCCTACAAATCTGTTCAATTGCCTAAAGAAACCTAAAATGTAGTCCTTGTGATGTAACCAACATAGAACTGAAACATATGTTGACATCAATTACAAAACACAAATGTCAACAACCTGAACAACAAAAATTAGAACCATTAGCCAGCAATCTCCCCCTTTGGTAACATATCCATTGCAACCACAAAAGTATTCGTTGAAGTTCTTGACATTTTTGTTGAGATTCATTCTACTATAATTCACTTTACTTCTACACGACACTTTTATATGCCCTAACTTTTTAAAATGATAGCATGTTCCATTAAAAATATAATTCCTTCTCAAACATCTATACTCATTAAGTTTATGTCCCACACTTTTAAAATAAAAAACTATACCATCTAGAGAAGAGTACTTGGAAAGAATAGAAGATTATCTTTGAGCCTTTATCATGTTTTTTCCTTTCCTTGCATAGAATTTTTTTTTGTTAGTTTTATGCTTCTAGTTTCTTATATTCTAAATTCTTCTAACTAACCATGTTTTTGTATATTTATCCTATTTTTGATCTTCACTATTCTTCTTATCTTTTATCATCTTCATCTGATTTACCATAACATTTTTTTCTTCCTCTGAATTTTATTCAACCATCCTTATTGTCTTCCTCTTTCTTCTATTCTACTATAGACTAGTTAGCTTCCTTTTTGTCTTCCTCCTACATCCGATCTTACATTTTATTTTGGTTTACCATGTAGTTATTTTTTTCTTCTTGCTTCTAATCTGCACATAATCCAATCAACCTCTTCCAGACTTTCTAATTCTACCTTTATTTCCTCATTGTCCTTTGATGAAGTGGATTCTACTTTGTATTGATTATGTCCCATTTCTACATCATCTCCCCATATACCATCAAATTGAGCTAGAAAACATAGATTATCACATTTTTATTTAATATATTAGATGTTACTAGTAGTCCTAAAATATTGTACAAATCCTTTACAATTTTCTTATTTTTAATAGTATTGTTAGAGTTTTAGGTGACTCTACAACACCCCCAAGATCGAATGCAAGACCACGATAAATTTCATAGGAGATTGGAAAGAAAATTTCATTAAGATTAAAGAATGATATTGTTGATAATGGAATTGAGTGATTAGATTCAATCAATGAATAAAATGTACATACTAAACCTCCTTATATAGGAATGGCGATAAGAGACAATGATAAAAGGCTGATAAGCTATCACCTATGCAAGGTGTAATCACATGTCCACTAATTGTGGATCCTCTTCCATTATGAAATGAAGTATGTGCCATAGGAAGAGGATGATAATGTGATATGAGAACTAAAGGTGGTTCTCACACATAAAGTGGAAAGAGATAACAATTATCACCACCTAAAGTGGAATTTCTCCCACACCATGTGCTTAATTAAGGTGCAAACTCCTAGGTGTCTCAATAAAAAACTATGATGCAATGCATTATCCTAAGTAAGATTAAGTAAAGTGTAATTCAGAATATTTAAACCCCCTTAGCTATGTGTCCCAAATTTGGATTGTGAGAATCAACAAGAAATGCTGAATAGGCATCCAAGTAGTCATCACTTTCGGCAAGATCTAAAGCACTATGATCATCTTGCTAAATAGTAGAGCCCATGTTTGAAGAAGAACAAGAAGGTGAAGGATTAGGAAGCTCAACACTTGTCTCAACAAAAAAATGATTCAAGTGTCCAAATTTCTCCTCACAAGCATAATTCTCCCTTGGTAAATGGATGTGTACATCATGAATATCATCATCAACAAAATGTGAAAAAGAATACAAGCCCGATGTATGATCAACAACTCCCATAGATATGACATCTCTAGTCTCCATGTCCCTAATGTAGACATAATAAGGAGTGAACTAAATAATTTTACTTTGTGCCCCATGAGTAATTTGGTAAATAGAAAGGATATTAGTGGTCAAGGATGGTACACAAATAACATCATTAAATGTCTCTTCTCCCATAGGAATAGAACATTTTTCACTAACCCTCATGTATGTGTTGTTAGCCATAATTATATTAGTAAAATTACAAGGCTCAATAGAATAAAACATATCCATAGAAGATGTCATATGATGTGATGCACCTAAATCAAGAAGCCATCTCCCTTTCTCAGGATATGTGGAAGCCAAAAGTTATTGTCCTTTACCTTTATCCTTGCATGATCATAGAGATGTAGAAGCTTCCAAATGTGTAGAAGAAGGAGTAGACACTAATGAGGGAAACTTAATATTGTTCTTTTGAAGAATTTGAGTGAGCTCATCAATCTTCTTGTAAAAACATTTATTCTCATCATGTCATAGCTTTCTACAATATGCACATTTATCCCTCTTTCTTCTAGATGATTCCTCTCTTTAAGAGTACATGGATTCAAAAATATTTTGTGAAGGAGATTCATTACCTTTGCCATGAGGCTCAGGATCCTTATGTTTCTTCTTCCCATTTCCATTAGAAGTCTTTGAAGTGGAGTCATTTGCAAGCAATGCATGATGTATTGAAGAATTCAATTGACCCATGTGTGCTAACTTTTATTGTTCCCTTGTGATTTGAGCTTCAAATTCATCAATACAAGGCAATTTGTATGCACTACTAAGAGCATCTGTAGTATAATAGAATGTAGAAACAAAGATTGAATATTCAGGACCTAGCTTGGAAATAATAGAATATATCAATTGCTCATCCCCTTTAGTAATGCCACAAGTAGAAAGATCCACTATAATAGAATTGAACTTAGATAAAAGGTCTTGAATATTGTCAAAATCACTAGGATTTAGACCTATGAGTTCATTCTCTAATATGAATTTTCTCATTCTATCAAGTTTACCAAAGAGTCCCTCCAATATGATGCAAGCATCATTAGGATGTGTGCAAGATGAAATATGAAATAGAAAATCATGAGAGATGGATGATCTAAGACAACCAAGTACTTTATCCCTTCGATAAAACAATTTTATCTTTTTTCAAACACCTGTAACTAGTTTTTGATCCCGTCCAGGAGTCATTCTAAGAAATCAAATACCTAACAAATGATCTAATAAAGATTCTTTCCATTCATGGTAGTTATATGGAGTGAGGAGCTTTGAGAAATCCATAATGAAACCAAATAATGATAGATAACAATTGATAACTCCTTCAAATTACTGATGCAAATTATAAAACTAAAATCCAAGGATTGTCCAAGTGAAAATATAGCCCCAAAATGACCTATTTTTGAAAGTGCACCCCAAATAAATTAAATCCGATTGCAGATCTAGAAAGTAGACAAAAAACCATACACTTAAAAAAAAAAATCACCTCAAAATGTTACCGTATGTGCCCAAATGAAGCCCTAGAAGAAGCAAAAATGAGGAAAAGATAGAAATAGTCATGAAAATATGAAATTTCTAATTAATATGGTGACCAAAATTAAAAAATAATGCCACCACTTGAAACTTCAAGAAATTATACCTCAAATAAAAAAGCAATGCTCAAAAAAAGGATCAAAATTGAGCAATATATGGGGGTTCAAAGTAGGCTGCAAAACCATAAAATCCAATGGTGAAGGCAAGAATTTTCATACAAGTGCTAACATCAGAAAAATGTTGTTTTAAATTTTATGGTCATATGACTATCGTAAGAAATGCCAATCTGGCCTATTTGATGTCCAAACAGGTTTTAGTTTTAAGATAGTGGAAATCCTGTGTGGAAGAAAATCGGTCTCCTTTGCTGATGTGGCTGGATGATGTGGCTTCCCTATAGCTTACATGTTGCTGAAGTGGATGTTTGTATAGGTGTCATAGTAGGTGTTACAAGTAGTGGTTGTTGTTGTACCAAAATATCAACTTATTAATGCCCGATACAACCACTAGACTTATAGAAGACATAGGAGGTGGTTAAGCTAGGTCACGAATCCTGAAGGGAGCATTGACCATTTTTCCAACAATCTCCCACTCAGCATTACCCAATGGGATTCAAACCTATGACCAAGCTCTGATACCACTTGTTACAAGTAGTGGTTTTCATTGCACCAAAAGATCGACTTGTTAATGGCCAATACAACCACTAGGCTTATAGAAGACACATGAGGTGGTTAAGCCATGTCATGAATCTTGAGGGGAGCACTGACCATTTTTCCAACACACATCTCCAATGATGATTTTTCCTAGTGATATATCACCAACGGTAATTTTTTTGTAGAATAATAGGCTCAAATTTGATCTGGGTTTTAGGGAGATAGAATAGGTGTGGAATTTCCAAGGACATCTCATTTTAGGTTTAGAGAAGGTCAAAAAGGCTAAAAATAAGTTGATAGGTCCTAGGTAAGGAACTGAATTACAGTATTGGATGGAAAATTAGAAAACATGCCTAGAAGTAAGGGCCAACCTCATGTTTAAGCAATATTTAAGGAGGTGGAAGACCAATATTTGAATTTAGGTACCCTTTTAATGCCATATGAGGTCCTACCATAGAAAATTTACTAAATATGATACAAAATAGTCCTCAAATTGAACACAAGTTAGGTTCTTACAATTTAGGACTATACATTCAGCCCCTACTTTAGTGAGAGTATGCGAAAAAACCATGCTCGTGATAAAAGAATAGATAGAAGAGAGAAAGAATGATGAGAGAGATGATCATGGGTGAATTTAAAATAGATAAGACTACTCTAAATTCAAGGACATAAGCCTCTAGATAAAGGATCTTAACTCAACATCCATGTACAAGGGTATGAAAAAAAAGAAGAAAAAAAAGGAAAAAGAAATACACAACATACAACACACAAAAGGGTTTAGTACTAAAAACAAAACTCCAAATCAATTATTATAAGAGACCTCAATAAAAAATGTCTCATCCACTAATATCATCCTTGTAAATCTATTGTAAATGGGTAAGTGACCACATAGAAAGGGAAGGAGTATCACCAAAGTTAATACAAAACCCCATTATCTAACCCACTAGTAGAGAGAGAGAGAGAGAGAGAGAGAGAGAGAGAGAGAGAGAGAGAGAGAGAGAGAGTTGATGGAATTGATGGTCTAGCATGATGTATTATGCTATTCAATTCTATGTAGAAAATTTATGTATGCAGGAAACTTTAAAAATGTTTTGCACACAGGGACTTCTTTGAAAATATTTTGCACATGGGGGTAGCTTTGAAAATATTTTGCACATAGGTGTAGATTTGAAAATGTTTTTCACATAGGGGCACCTTTGAAATTTTTTTCGCACATGGGTGGCTTTGAAAATGTTTGCATATAGGGGCCGCTTTTAAAAAAAATTGTGCATAGGGGAATCTTAGTGATCAGCCTTCTAGAAAGTGTTATGTCCATGTAGATCCTTAACAATGATTAGGCCTAAAGAAAGCATCATATCCTTAGGGATCAATAAAAAAAATTCTCCATAATATACAAGTGAGGCTGCATGTATGCCCCCTTCTTATGATGGAAACATCAGTGGCATAATAAGGAAAGATAACAAGGATACCTACTTTGATAAAAAAGAAGAGATACCTAAAACAAAAATGTATGACATGAACATAGAAATGAATTAAAACTCTTGTTATCTAAGAAAATACATAATTTTGAAAGGGTATTCTGCAATTGGGAAGAGGATCTTGAAATGAAGAGATCTTTCTTGCAAGACATCTACCTTCAAGAGGAGTTCTTGAAAAAAGATACATCTTCAAGATAAAGAGAGGAAGAGACAAGAATATACCATTCTAACCCCCTATTACTTGGTGAAAAGGGAATTCTTGATGATGTATGACTTACTTTAAGACCCAAAGGGATTTTTCTTATTATGAACATAGGTTAAAAAATAAATAAGAGGTTATGATGAATGATTCCCACCTCTTATATAAGATAAAATCTTTATTAAAAATGAGAAATTATTTATAAGAAAATAATGTCACATAAAAAATAAATGTCACTATACTAAGGAAAGTACTTAGAAAAGAAATAATTTAGACCTCTCCCCCAAAGTGTGAAGGAAAGATATAAAACATCTCATGGACCCTTAATGATAGTCACCTTATAATGGACATACAATTATAAAAAATAAAAATTGTAAACTAGTGAGTATTTTCTCAATGTAAAATAGTCGTATTTAGGATAGAAGAGACACCACATTATAAAATAAGAAAGTCACCAAGGAAAGAGATATAATATTATTTTATGATAGACATGACCTTTTTAGGTATGAAAAATATTGTTAGGAAAAAATGTAGGTATCTTGCATGAAACAAAGTATCTCATACCAGGAAAAATATGTACCATCATGAAATAATATAAATATATCAAGAAATGATGAAGAGGATAAAGGAGAAAGGATGCCACATTATATAAACTTAGTGATCAAGCCATTTATAAAATATATGAACTTCCAAAAAAGGAAGAAGAGAAGGTAACAATATCATTAAGGAGAAATATCTTGATCAACAAGTTTATGCATGGGAGGACATCATTGTACAAAAGAGATGATGAAAGAGATAATGGATCCTTAGAAGGAAAATGAGAACTTGTGTCCCAAGTGAGGCAACATGAAGAAGTTGCTACTATGATGCCAATAATGAAAATTACGAAAAGTTCCTTGCATAATGGAGAAAAACATAGTTGGAGAAAGGAGATTATAAGGTATATTTTTTATATCAAGGAAATGTAGAAGATCTGGTGTTAAACAAAAAAGACATCTATCCACCAAATCTTGAATAAATTGTCTAAACGCAAAAAAGTCAGTAAGAGAATGTTTGAACTACTATGATGAAAGAAACTTAAAAGCTCACCATTAATAGGTCTTTGGTTCATTGGAAAATATCTATAAGGGAGTAAAGTTATAGATTCATATTTGATTCTCCAAAATATTCTTATGCTTAAAGATAAATTGTCATCAAAATATTGTAGAATGATAATTTGTTGTGGTAAAAAAAATCAAGGGGAGGCTTTGGTTGAGATGAGGATGGAAAAGTGGTATATTAAGGAGGAAAACCTAGACCACATTTAGTGTTATAAATAGGAAATACTAAGAGGGGGGTGAATCAGTATTTCACAAACTTTTACTTTGGGCCACTTATGCATATATGAAAGTAACTTGTAACTTGCATAAGAAACTAAACTAAATAAACTAAATAATAAACAAACTCATAAAATAAAGGAACTCATCACACCATGTTTTTTCTTTAGGAAACCCTTTCCAAGGGAAAACCTTAGTGGGGATGATACCCACAAATGATCCACTAATCAAAAGTATGTGGTTAGAGATATTGACCCTGTTAGGAGTCTATGACATCTGTATAGTGTCTATGTCCTTGTTAGATAACTTTAGGGCTTGTTAGAAGCCTCAGCCATGTTAGGAGTTGGTATTAAAAAATATTAATCTATGCAAGATGAGATCACTACCCAAACATGAAATATACCTTGATAGTCTTCAATACAAAAGATAGAATACAAAAACCTTTTACTGTTGCTAAATATCTTGAATATTTTGATCTAGCTTGTAGGCTTTTCACAAAACTTGTTATCAACTCGCACTGATCTGATCATATATCATATTTTTCATAATACATCAATAAAAAATATCTTTACAAATTTTCATTACATACATTACTTTCTTACTAACAATTTTGCATAACATAATATTCCTCTTTATATAGGCTATCTCAAATATAGCTTATCAGTCATCTTCCATATTATCAAAACATAATATTAACTCTTTGTGTCTATATCATCTTAAAATGGAAGGAATTCCATGATAAGAGCATTTATCCCTCCAAGTAAGTGGTTTGGGGTCATGTTAAGTGCCTTGATTGGGTCTTTGCATGTATTTGGCTTTTCTCCTCACTTTCCACTTCTTCCCTGCACTTGATTTCTTCATTCTAGGTGAAATTAGGGTTAGGATCTTAAGGATTCTCTTGAATTTCCCTCTTCCATGGCTCTATTTTCTAGGTAGGATTTAGAAATGGATCCTCCTGGCCTTCATTTTATTAATCATAAGATTTTATGTCTATTCCTGACATTCTATCATGTTCTAGCATCAATTATAGGTTTCTGGGCATCCCTGGGACCTCCTAATTCAGTTTTGAGTCAACCTAAGAAAAAGGTCAATGTCTTAGGTCGACCCTGACTAGGTCAGGGTCAATTTTGACTTTGACCTCTTTCTCCAAAATTTCTAGATCCTTAATTTCCAGGCTTCGGGCTTTCGAGAAATTTATCTTCTCGCCTTCGGGTCGGCCATTTCGGGTTTTGGGATGGTAAATCCTTTAATTGCATTTAATCTAGATATATTTTCTAAATTTGAGGACCTAATTGGGATTTAATTCTCCAAGGTGGCCCATCTAGAGGAGTGTGCCCTAGATCACTATAAAAGGAGGCCTTCCTCTCTCATTTTCATATCTCAAGTTTTCACATCCACACTCAAGAAATTTCATGAGCAAGCTCTCAAGTGCAAGCAAGTGAGTTCAAGCATTCAAGAAAGTCTTCAAGCATTCAAGTGTTCAAGAATCCATTCATCAAGGAGATCCATTGTTAGCTATTAAAGGATTCAATCTCTTTGGAGCCCCCTTTGATGATCCATCCTTCTCCATTCATTCAAGCCTTTTCATATGCAAAGATCAAGTCAAGATTGGTGTTGAAGATCAAATACCATTGATTGGAGACATCCTACATCCATTGAAGCATTCTTACTTTAGGATTTGAGGATTTGAATCCTCTACAAGGACTTCAACATAAGTGAGGTGATTTGTTTCAATTAATTTGTTTATGCACAATACATTTCAATTCAATTTCAAGGTTAATTCCTAAATTTGGGTTTGACCAAGGAAAACCCCCCATACAACAAAGACCCCCATTTTCTAGCAAGTACAGGTGTGGAGTTTTAGATTTGAGAGTGAATTTGGATACCCTTTTCGGCCATCTTCCAGGATTTGCGAACAGAATTTGAATCAGACTTCAAATAAAGAATGTGGTATTTGACCTTTTTATGAGGGTCAAACCCGAGCTGAGCCATCTTAAGGAAAGATTTATGGGTTTTCTCTATCTCAACATTTCCAATCCGGGATAGGTTTTAGATTTTCTCAGAAGTAGACATACACACTAGAATTCAACATTTTCCAGATCTGCCCTAATTTTGAGGTTAGTAGTTGTATTTTAATTATTCTATATTCTAAACATAAATCTCCACAGCTAGGGAAATATTAGATTTACTCTCTCTTCCTACTCTTTTTTCCATAAAATTGATTCAATTGTTCATTAACCTTTTGGTTGATCAAATTAGATCTCTTCTTTGGGGAATTTTTGAGAATAGATCTCATATTTCCCCTTTTACATTTGAATAGAGGTAAATCCATTTTACATCTATTCATTTTGGTGAACCTGACACACTTACCCCTTTTCTTTTGTGGAGTTAGATGCTCTGTTGTGTTAGATCTCTCTTTTTCATTATCTTGTGTGTTCCTTTTATCTTGTTAGTATTAGATTTTTCCTTTGTGATTGATCTTGCATGCTAATTAGATTTCATTTTCATGCTTTATGTGTTCCTAGTTTAGTTCATTTTCATTATATTTGTTTATGAGCTTTACTACCACTAGTCTTACTTATAACATTCCAGTTAGAAGAAGTTGTAGACTCATGGGTGCCTTTGATCTTGAATCTTCTTTTCCTTTCCTTAGGATCCCCGATGATAACTTGATTCTTCATGATTCCAATCCTCCTATGGAGCAAAAATATTCTCACTCATCTCATGATGAGGATGATGCTTTAAGAGTTCCTCCTGAACAAGTCCAAAAACTTTCCACTGAACTTGATAAAATGGGTAATTGGCTTCTTCAAGAAAACCATAATCAAGATTCCATTCAAGCTATAGAGGCTCTTAAGAAAGTTCTCCATGATAGTGATCAAGATGTTAACCTCTTGCGTGGTATTACTCATCTTGTGCATTCCAATGTTAAACCTTTAGCTCAAGAAGCTCAAGATTTAGGGTTAACTCCACCTATCACTAGTGTTGAATCTCCTTCTAATCCTTTATCTAGTATTCCTATCTATACTCCTTCTTTGGTGACTATGATGGTTCCGTTTATTCCTATGAGTGTTCCTCCTATGTCCCTTCCTATATCATAACCTTCATATCATAATGTTCCTTTCACTTATTCCAATCCGCTTCCAACTATAGTTCCTAGTGTTCCTCCAGTTGTGTCTTCTATTCCTACAGCTTCTTACACTTTACCTAGTGTGTCTAATGTTGCTACTCCTCCTATTTCCTCTAATGATTCAACCATCATCAGTTTGGCTCAAAATGTGTCATCCTTACAACAACAACTTGCTTCCTTAACTCAAAACAAGTTTAGTATTCCTACATGTGACATGGGAATATTATTCGTACTCTTGTTCCTCAGCAAGGTGAGATGCCTCATCTTGAGAATTATAATGGAAAAGGAGATCATGTTTACCATGTTAAAACATTCCAAATCCTTTTTAGCGATTATTCTCATGACCATAGGATTTTAGCTAAACTGTTTGCTAGAACCTTTCATGACAAGGCCTTATAATGGTATTGTTCTTTGCCTTCCTATTGAATTGATTCCTTTCCACAACTTGCTAATGCCTTTATTCAATAATTTCAAAATAATATTGGTCCACAAGTGTCTTTGACTGATTTAATGCACTGTAAACAAAGTGCTAAAGAAAAATTGACTGAATTTATTGGAAGATTTAAGCATTTAAATGCTCAGATTTCTTATCATGGTCCTGATATTGATATTCAACGTATGTTTATTTCAAATTTTAAAAAGGATATTAGAGATAAGATTCTACTTGCTGAATTTACCTCTTTTCAACAACTTTGTGTAGCGCTTCATCATTATCAATTACAAGTGAGTCAATTTGAGAGCACCACTCCAATGGCTCCTATTCTAGTTGATAAGAGTGATGCTGCTCCTAATCCAAACAAGTTTCAAAAATTCAATAATTATGTCAAGATAAACAAACAAGTGAATGCAGTTGCTGATCAGGTTGTTGTTGCATCTCATAATGCAACTTTTGCATCCACTACTTTTTGATTAAATTGTACGTTTACTCCTCTTTCTGAAACTTTACATGTTATTATGAATAGGTTTTTAGCTACTAATATGATTACTTTACCTCCGATTTGACCTCTTTTACCTATTAGGATTGCCTCTAAATCTTTTGATAAAAATGGTTTTTGTCAATATCATCATCAAAATGGTCATGATACTGAGAGATGTTATTCTCTAAAACATAAGGTTCAAGATATAATTGATTCTAAGGTTTTATCTATTGATAATCTGGATAGTAGTGGGAATCAATCTGTCTCTCCTCCTAATCAGAACCTTCAAAACTATACGAATCCTTTACCTATACATGATACTAATACTATTGCTCAACCATCTGCTATGGAAATTATGTATGATTCAAAGATGGATGATCTCAATCATGTTGTTAATCAAGTGGAGCATGTTGATCAGTTTGTATCTCCACCTCACCCTCAACCTAAAGTTTAAACTCTGATTCAACCTCAAGTTCAATCTCAACATCGACCAAAACCTAAACCTAAAGTGAAACCTCAACCTAAACCTTGACAACAATTCAAAAATAAAAGACCTCGGGAATTTTTTATTACCTTTGATGACTCTAAGATTATTAAAGCTCCTGATGGTCCTCTTTACATTACTGCTCGGATTGCTCAGATACCTACTCGTGGTTTTCTTGTTGATCCTACCTCCTTAGTCAATGTTATCACTGAAGAAAATCTTTTTATGAAAATTTTACATTGTGAATTCTATGATACATCAGAGTGTGGATTCAAACTTGCAATAGTTTTCTTTATCCATCATTTGGTTCTATTACTTTATCGGTTGAACTTTTTGGAAAAATTGTGAACACTACCTTTGTTGTGGTTCCTACTTCTGATCATTTTCAAGTTAAGCTAGGTTTACCTTGGTTGACTTCCATGCATGCTGTTGCTTCACCTATCCATAAGTGTCTTAAGTTCATTCATGATGGAGAAGTTAAGATGATTAATCATAGTCTATATCAACCTTCTAGGCCTAGAGATTGTGGTGCTCTAGATTTCTTTTGGCCTTCCTTACCTAATTCATGTCCTCCTCAACCTGATAATATTTTTTGATCATATAAAGCTTATAAGCATCATAAAATTCTTGAATTAAGTTCACCTCCTATGGATCTTAATCATGGTCTTTTACCTACACCTTCGATACCTCCTTTAACTATGGCTTCTAGTTCTGTTAATCAAGTTCCTTCTACCAAATCTATTAAAGATCCTGTGATTGTTCCTCCTATAGTTAATAATCCTATTGATCTTCCTAAAGAACCTATGAAGGATCCTATGATTGCTCCTCCTAGTTCTCAACCTATTTCAAATAAATCAAAACTGATCTGCTAATGAACATCGTAAAAAGCATCGTGCTCATGCTAAAGCTAAAAGATATCTATCTTCTTCGAATAAACCTATGCATAATGTGTTAGAAGATGTTGTTACTAATAATGATGTTCACATGCATGATTATGATGATTCTATTCATATATTAGATCCTATTTTAATTAACTTGGATGAAGAAGATACTCTTGATGATATTGATGATGTTAATGATGAATATGAGACTATTGAATTGACATTGATTTACCTAATATGCTTTCATAACAATTAACTCTTACACCTAGTGTCGAACATAGTGATTCTTAAGAGGACCCTTGTTTGGAACTGGTTATCATTCCTACTGTGTTGGATATAGTCCCTCTTGCGAGTTACCCACCTTCCCTAAATGATATACAATGAGATAGGGAGAGTAGGTGACATGCTTGATTAGCTTGTCCTTCATGGTAGCTTTGTTGTGTGTTTATCTGATGTATTGTGCTTCTCCTGTTATGTGTTTACTAAATGTTGTTAGATTCTTTTACAGGATCCTTGTTACTCAGTAGGTGCAAGGTGATGAAGGAATCAAAACTGTTGGTCAAATAATTCTATATGTATCTCTATTCTTCTATGCATTATTCAATGTTATGTTGTAACTGTGCTATTGTTCGTACATGTTTCCTTGTGTAATCTTCTTGGATTTGAGATATGATAGCACTAATTCTTTTTGGTCTCCATGTCATGGTCTAAAAAGATTCTCCTTCGTACATCTTATGTGATCTTTCCTCCTTTGTGATTGTAGTTCTACTTTCTTTGGGGAATGATGTCAATTCATTTGCAATAATATCATATATATATTTTCTTATGATCATACTGACCCCATGGTAGGTAGATCCCTTTCATGTTCTCTGTATGTTTCTGTGATATTTCCCTTTATTTGTCTTTGTTTGGGGGCATCTCGACGTGGAAACATAATCAGTGGAGTTGTTTATGTTTTCGTTAAAGCCATTGCTCCTATTAAAGTGTCAGTAATGCCTTTAATGTAGGGGCATACACTCTGCTCACCTATCGCACACACACACTTTTCAATATGCACATATTTTTCAAGATACTTCTTGTCCCTTTTTGGATTGGTAACTAATCCTTAAAGCACATATTTATATTTTAGGATCTCTTGATCCCTCCAGTTTCAAATACACATATATTGTGATCTCTTAAGGTCGGAAGTGTCCTTAAGATTGGATCTCTATTTTTTTTTTTTTGGTTTTATTCTTATGGAATAGAATATTCCCAAGGATGAATCCTTGATGGGTTGACTAGTGAGTAGCCACATTCACCGGGTGGTTCAATTCCATCTTTCCAGTTGCACCATTTTCCTGTGTGGTTCACAATGGGACATAAGTTCTCATTGGGTGAGGTAATCACACCTTCTTTCTCTCTCTAGAGATGTCTCTCTTATTATGATCTAGGATTCGATGAAGACTTGAGTCCCTGGGGGCTTAAGGTTCTCTTTGTCCTTTGGATTATGATAAGATTATCTTTTTATTCTGATCTCCTTTACCAAGAGTTTGCATTGAGTCCATACTCTTACTAAAGTGGGGGCTTAATGTATCATCTTAAAATGGAAGCACTTCCATGATAAGAGAATTTAGCCCTCTGAGTAAGTGGTTTGGGGTCATGTTAAGTGCCCTGATTGGGTATTTTCATGTATTTGGCTTTTCTCCCCATTTTCCACTTCTTCCTTGCACTTGATTTCTTCATTCTAGGTGAAATTAGGGTTAGGATCTTAAGGATTCTCCTAAATTTCCCTCTTCCATGGCTCTATTTTATAGGTAGGATTTAGAAATGGATCCTCCTAGCCTTAATTTTAGTAATCATAAGATTTTATGTCTATTCTTGACATTCTATCCTGTTCTGGCATCAATTCTAGGTTTCTAGGCATCCCTAGGACCTCCTAATTCAGTTTTGAGTCAACCTAAGAAAATGGTCAATGTCTTAGGTCGACCCTGACTAGGTTAGGGTCAATGTTGACTTTGACCCCTTTCTCCAAAATTTCTAGATCCTTAATTTTCGGGCTTCGGGCTTTTGGGCAATTTATTTTCACCCCTCCGAGTCAGCCATTTCAGGTTTCCAGTTGGTAAATCCTTTAATTGCATTTAATCTAGATATATTTTCTAAAGGTTTGGACCTAATTGGGATTTAATTCTCCAAGGTGGCCCATCTAGAGGAGTGTGCCTTAGATCACTATAAAAGGAGGCCTTCCTCTCTCATTTTTATATCTCAAGTTTTCACATCAACACTCGAGCAATTTCATGAGCAAGCTCTCAAGTGCAAGCAAGTGAATTCAAGCATTCAAGTGTTCAAGCATCCATTCATCAAGGAGATCCATTGTTAGCTATTGAAGGATTTAATCTCTTTGGAGCCCCCTTTCATGATCCATCCTTCTCCATTCATTCAAGCCTTCTCATATGCAAAGATCAAGTCAAGATTGGTGTTGAAGATCAAATACCATTGATTGGAGACATCCTACATCCATTGAAGCATTCTTACTTGTGGATTTGAGGATTCCAATCCTCTACAAGGACTTCAATATAAGCGAGGTGATTTGTTTCAATTACTTTGTTTATGCACAATACATTTCAATTCAATTTCAAGGTTAATTCCTAAATTGGGGTTTGACGAAGGCAAAACCCCCATACAACAAAAACCCCCATTTTCTAGTAGGTACAGGTGCGTAGTTTTAGATCTGAGAGAAAATTTGGATACCCTTTTCGACCATCTTTCAAGATCTACGAATAGAATTTGAATTAGACTTCAAATAAAGAATGTGGTATTTGACCTTTTATGAGGGTCAAACCCGAGCTGAGCCATCTTGAGGAAATATTTTTGGGTTTTCTTTGTCTCGGCATTTCTAGTATGGGATAGGTTTTAGATTTTCTTGAAAGTACACACAAACACCAGAATTCAACATTTTCCAGATCTACCCTAATTTTGAGGTTAGTAGTTGTATTTTAATTATTCTATATTCTAAACATAAATCTCCACAATTAGGGAAATATTAGATTTACTCTCTCTTCCTACTCTTTTTTCCATAAAATTGATTCAATTGTGCATTAACCTTTTGGTTGATCAAATCGGATCTCTTCTTTTGGGAATTTCAGGTTTTGAGAATAGATCTCATATTTCCCCCTTTACATTTGAATAGAGGTGAATCCATTTTACATCTATTCAGTGTCACAGGGTTAACTTATAGGATGTCATCCCTAATTAGTCAAGTCATTATTTTGATTAAAAAGAAAATCCCTTAACTCAAAATAATTAATTACTAATCACTTCTCTACTTTGGTCGGATCAACACTGTCTCTGTAAAACATTGATATCTATGTTTGTACATGTCATAAAGTCTTGTGCTCTTAGATATAGCTTCAATATACCTTTTATAATCTTTCTTCAAGTGCACATGCACTGAAAGTACTTTTGTGAACTTCACTAATCAAAATGGTCTTTGTGTAGATAGATAAACACTGTTATACTTAGACAATTTTCATAGGTTCTCATCCAAAACTTTCTCCTTAGATCATGTTGTCTTAACATTGAATATATGTTTTCATAATGAAAACATCATGATATCCTACTTAGCCAAACTAACGTTCTCTTGCCTACTCAATATTATCAGAGATAAATCATCCAGAAAATGTCAAACATTTGGATTATGAATAATGTCTTGATAAAAGTAGATATTTAGGAGCTAGATCTATATCATTATGATTAATAGACACTATAGAAGTAGAACTAGGAGGAGTTATATTATATTTAGGTTCATTTACAAAGACACTTATCTTATCTATATACTCCATACATTGTGTACATATATAAAGAAGAAAGATATATGAAAGATTGATAAAATATCTTTAAATATGCATTATAAGGAAGAAGAGTATTTGTTAAACTCATAATGCCATTTGTAAGAAAAGCATGAAGGAATAAAAATATAATGAAATACAAGAAATTATGATTCACTCCATGTATTTGATAAAGAGAGGTGAGAAGAAATGTAACAATATAGGTTGTCATAGATGAATCCAACTTAGTAATCTCCATAGTTGACAAAATGGAATCTAACACAAAAACCATAAGTATGAAAGAGGAGTTAGGCTCACCAAAATGTACAATGGGAAATGGGATCACAAGTTACATATTAGGAAGCAAAAAATATAACCACTAAGATCAAGGGTTGACTCAAGATCTTAATGGGAATAATATTTTTCATTCCTTAGATGTGTAAATGATGGAAGTGGGAGAATTATTAAGCAATACAATAGATCTAATAGAGAAGATACTAAAAATATCATAAAAACAAATTGATATGAACTAATATTGAGATGAAGCTAATGAAAATGGAAACTAGAAGATGAAACTGACCTACTCCATAAATCTCAGTAAAAAATGGTAGGGATGGGGTGAAAGTTGATCTATACCCAGGAACAGAGAAAAAGTTGATCTATACCCAAAAATATTGGATGAAATTTTTATGGAATCTATAATTGTTCCTATACTACCCATAGGATATGAATAATCTATGTAACCTATTCATGCAAATAGAAAATTGGGGAAGAAGGTTGAAAATGGATTTTCATTTGTCAAACCCTTGTTGAGGAATCAACCTTGAAAATTAAATGAAAGAAAAAGTGTGATGTCATGTAGCAAAGGTAGATATAAAAAATGAATCAAATCATACCTTATAGATGCAATTAATTTTTTAAATGTGGTTAAGTATGTTGATGCAATAGCTTTGACTAAAAATAAAAACCCAAAAGGAAATCATGCAAGACAAAACTTCATGTAATAGATGTTGTAATATGCCATAATGTTTGATTGAGGATAAGAAGAATGAAACTTGATGGATGAAATTAGATATTCTTCCTTGATATTAAAATAATTTACTTGGTCTTCAATGAGGGAAAGAAGATAGATATAAAAGAAAAAATAAGGATTTCTTTCTTGAGAGAAATAAAGACTTGAATGCTTGAAGTTGATGGGTCTTTGATAGGGAGACTCTACTAAGAACTATCCTAGTTCTTTACTATGTATATTTTCAAGCTTGTTATGGATTCTTACCTCTTGGAACCCTATAACCTTAGGTGGTTCTCTTATCTAGCCTCCTTCTCTCCTTGATTTTCTCTACTCATTCAAGTTTCTCTCTCCTCCAATGAACTAACAATGGTAAGTTCATTCACTAGCTCCTATTTACCTCTTTGAATTATCTTGTAGGAGTTAAGGGCTCTACTCCATTCTTCTCATTCAAGGAATAATTCTTCTAGACTGGTCCAATAGTCATCTTGATCAAATTTGGTAACAAGAACTCCTGCAAGTAACCTTTCATCTCCTTGTTCCTAGCTAGGCAATGACTCTACTCACCTAGTGCAAGGTCACAAATTTGGCCAACCACGTCTTCAAAATTCCTAATTTCTTATGGAAACTTTACATTGAATCCTATCCCATGTTCCAAAAGGCCGTGATGAACACACAATGTGATTTTATGGGAGAGCCATTATTCAAATTTGTTCCTATGTGCAAACCATTGAAGTGGTAGAAACAAAATAGTAAATAAGAACTACAAAAATAATTAAAAATCAAACTCGTGTACACAACTAAAGTAAATCTATTATTACTACTAATAATATTCAACAAAATAGTAAACTAATGCATTAAACTCTGCTCATGCAAATAAACATTAAAATTATGCCTTCACTGCCTGGAAAAAAAACTAATTGAACAAGCCAGTATTACAAAACTTGTACAACTTTGTTCAACCTTGCCCTAACCTTTTCCCCCCTTCAATACAAAATTCAAAGGTCTTAGAACAACCTTAGATCAGTTACAAAAGGAGATCAAGAATTAGTTATTACTTCCTTTCTACGTACATTTGTAAAAATTGATTATCGATGTTACCTACTTCGCTGATGTAATTGGGGATCGGTCTAATCAATTCTTGATCCTCCAACTAATACAAGTTTCCTTGATGATTGACATGTCCTAACATGATACCATAAGACTGATTGGTCATCCATCGACAACACCCATGCTGACAAATCCATCTGGTATCGATCTAACTCCATTGTCACTCCTCCGCTAGTGTAAGTCACACTGATAAGTCTCCTCAGCATGAATCCACCTGATATGAACCATTGGTAATTGATTGGCATGAATAAAACTGATATCATCATTGGTCATTGGTCTAAGTCTAAATGAGCTCCACCACTAGTGTGACCTATGTCTATCGGATGATCGGTATATGCTATGCCGATGGTCCAAATTTCATATGCAATGTGAATAGTCCAGTGTCAACCCAATACATTGACAAGTTCTTTCTTTTCCACTTTGAAATGACATCTAGAAATATATTGGAATACTCTACTCACACCTTATAATATGCTATAATTTGAGGGTTAAGAAGATACCCCCTAGGTGCTCCTACACAATACTCCCTAGAAAAAAAGGTTAAGTCCCTCCTAGAGACAACAGGGCTAGATCAATGCTTGACTTCTTGAATTCTGATTTAGCAACCTAGGTAGCCTCATATTCTGGTAAATTTTTTCACTTGATGAGATGCTCCATGTACTAACCATGTCGAGTCTTCTTCTACACTCAAAAATATAGTATCTTCTCTTCTGATGCTTTTCTCTTGGATGGTAATAGTACATCTTTGGTTATCTCTACCACGTCTTAAACATCTTAAATCTATTCTATCTTAGGACCTTTGTATGGAATCAGATCTTGTACATTGAATATTGGTGAGATTGCTAACTTTGGAGAGAGTTCAATCTTGTAGGCATTTTCTCCATATTTTTCCAACACTTTACATAGTCCAATTCTTCTCATTTGCAATATTCTGGGTATTCCCTTCTTCAAAGTAGCTTTGTTTAAATGTTTGACCACTAATTTTCCCACTATAAATTATAGTTCCTTTCTCCTTTCATCCTCCTCCATTTTCAATTTTTGTGTCCTCTTTATGAGTGTCTTCTTCACTTGATCATGCACTTCCTTCATTGATTGGGTGAAGTCTTTAGCATGGCCACTTCTTCCTGTTGAGGTTTTAAAATGTCACCCTAAATCAAGCATTAGGGCTCACCAACATTTCATCCTAACAATGGAAACCTTCTCGAGCTGTAGGTGGACTCTGATTGAGAAGGAATCTCTAGATTCTAGGCCGGTTCCTATTGGATTTGGAATATAACCTCCTGATTGAAACTTGAATCGTGAAAGGGAGAAATAATTTAAAACTAAATGGGAAATGGGGTGATACACCAAAAACTTTCTCTAGACTAATCATGATCTTTGAACCAGCATCCACAATCTCAACTACTAAGATGCATTGACATTCGCTATTCAACATATAGGATGACTAAAAGTCATTATTAGGGTAAACACCATGAACAATGAAATCTACCAACAGACATACATATTCTACAAAAGGCTGAATTTTGATAAACTAGAAAAGGAATCGGAAATAATTCACTTAACTAGATTACACAAAACTGATAAACACTTGAATGCAGAAAGGAAGAATAGGATTGAATTCTATACTAAAAAATTGATGCAATATGGAGAAGCTTGCTTTATTATCCTTTCAAGCTTTGAAAATGGTTTCAAAAACATGCAAAAGGGGACAGAGGAATGAAAATGTTCACTAAGCCTCACCTTTCCACTATTCCAAACCCTTAAAATTGAAAATTTATCTCCCTTATGAAGCCCACCAATGCTGGATTCGAAAATCTAGGCTCCCTACGATCACTCTCAATTAGTCAAAGTCACTCCAAATTAGCCCCAATATTGGCTCCAAATCAAGCCCTAAACATAAGCCATTTTAGCCCCTAAAATAGCTCACAAAATCCTAATTTATAGCACACAAAAAAAATACCACCAAATCAACTCCTAAATGTTTGGTATTTTATGATAAACATTTTTTAGAAAAAATGCCAACATTTACAATAATTAAACCTTATTTAAAATAGAACCTAGCCTCAATAATATCAAAACTTAGATAAAAGGCTAAAACCTAAGTCTTAATACACAACTAAATTCACAAAGGGTCAACATGACCACTCTCTAAATTCATAACCCATGCGAAAATATCTCCAATATGCTAGGTGACATTCTCCACTTTTGATGCACTGGCTACCAACATACTCACAGTTTTAATGGCATTTATTTTCTTCTCTCAGTGGACTTTAAGACATATCAATCTCTCTCTATTTTTTATCTCCATAATGCATCTGACATTTGGGAAAAATGGATCTAACTATGACTTTAAGCTATCTTCTCTTTGTTTTTGATCTCGAATTCACTGGATATGACTTGAGGCTTGGATTTATAGCTGGACTCAAGCTTTTACTGGGCTTTGTTTATTGTTGTTTGATTCATAAGGCTCAGGCCTGCAAATAGATCTTAGGCTGACTATTGTACTTGAGCTTTCACCTAGGATAACTTGGGCTTATATTATTGAGGCTTGAGCTCTGATTGATACTCCACTGTAACTTCATCAAATTTGGGCTTTGTTTGATGAAGCTTTCTCTTTATGTTGGCTTTGAACTCGAGCTTGGAAAATAAGCTAGATTGGAAGTTGGGCCTTTGTGACTGGCACTCAGCCTTGAGGAGTTTCTATAGCTCGGTACATGATATCGATCTCTTATGTTAAGATAAGTAAAACATTTCTTCATCTCCCCTAATTTTAAGGGCCTTTCTTCTTGTTTACAGTTTATAATAGGAGCCCAATTTCTATCTACTCCCAAATGAGTTGAATCATTACTTGAAAGCTCTAGTTTAACCATTCCTTCTTTTGATAGCTCCTTCTTTTGATAGTCGAATGTTGGAGATGATGATCTTGTGTTTACCCTTTACATTTAATGTGAACTATATTTTACTTTACTGAAATAATGTACTATTAAATCAAAATATCCAAACTCCAGTTAGCTATCAATTCTTGCAAATTGAAAAGCTTTAGCTGGAATTATCTCTATGTTGTTTCATTAAGTTTTAAACATCAGACACCTCTAGTTCAATTTTGGTTGTACCTTGTTGAGCTTCCCTATTTATTTTGTTACTTTTTTACCAGTCCTTGTTAGCTCTGCTATCTTCATATTGGTCTGCAGCCAATCGCTTGAGCTTGGTTTTGACTTAAGCTAAATTTACCCCTCTTCTTTTTCTTGTACTGACTTATTTCAATCAACACACCTTGATCTATGTTACTATTGAGCTATGACTTAGCAATGCTTGATTTATTTACAAAGAATTGTCTGGTTGTAAACAACCAACATTTTTTTATCAATCTTCCATGGTCTGAACTTTGCAATGCTCATGATAATTTGTATATATACTTGACCGATTTACTGGAAAGTGATAAAAATCAGTGCATTAACTTATTCCTCTCTTCAAAATGTCAAGTACAAAATAGTTTGAGTGTTTTTTTAATGGGGTTCAAGCACAGGCTCATGACACCCATAAACAAAACATTCAAAACATGAATCTGAAAAATAATGCATCTTCTTAATCATTTCAACATTTGTAATTAGAACATGAATCTTTTGGCAAGACTGTCATTTGAATTTTGTTTAATTCTTGTATCTTTTCCTCTCTGGATATACACACACAAACTGTAACAAAGCATATTTATTGATAAAAAATTAAGCTCCATGAACATGATACTTTGTGTTGCATATTATGACCATGCCTGCATATGAATAAACAGACATCTTTTGATAACACTGCATGTCCTTTGACTCTTCACTTTGATAATGAATGCACAGTTCATTTGAGCAATGCATTTCTCTGACTGGCTTAGAAACAACATCAAATCAGGTACATTACATTAGGTTAGTGAACATAACTAGAAGATCTATTTTAATGATAGTATCCCATATGATGATAATTATGAAACTATGTAAGTCAATTGATATGTTCACCAACCTAATGTAATTTGATGTCCTAAAAAAGGTTTCTCAGCTATAAAACTAAGTCCCTTTGATTTAGACATCTAGTTTATAATAAAAATATGCATAATGATGGCCATTAATATTAAAACATTTCATAAAATTATGTCCCTTTAATACTACTTTTCATTTTATGTGTATGCACACTTTGTTATTTCATTGAGATACCAGATAGATATAGGTGCAGCTCTGAAAGATTATGATTTGTGTATGATGTTTTAATCTTCTGCATTGCTTAGATCCATCTGGATCTAACAAATTTTCCACCATGATGTAGGAAAAACCCTGAAGATCTAGAATGACACACATGAAGACTCAGACAGAGGGCCAAAGGACCTGGACCAGACTGACAATCGGCTCCTGATATACAGATGAATCATCAAGGGAATGCAAAGGACCTTACTCATACCTCTATCACATCTTTCTATTCTATCCTTTGTACTTTGTTTATTGACATGAAATACGAAATATGAAAGAAAAATTGTATATTACATTTAGTTTGAACGCACAATGTAATGATCAATTATGAATTTTAAAATTTTTAAATGTGATCAATACTTAGAGTAAAATAAAAAATTGGTATGAATGCAATAACAAAATGTTAATCCACATCACCTAAAAATATAGTGTTGAATGGAAGTGCCTTTATGCAACCCTTTCCTATTTGTGTTTATCATTCTGCATGTAGAAAAATAGGGTAACACTTCCATCCATGTTTCTCAATTCTCCCATTTCAAAAACTTCTCTTGAGTGAATACCATAAATTGCTAAAAAAGGACTCTTATCATTTTTTCTATTCACACTATCATTATATGCAAATTCTGCATGTGGTAGGACTTGATCCCACACTTATCCATATTCCTTTGTTAAGCACCTTATAAGGTTCCCTAAGATTCAGTTTATGACCTCTGGTTGGCCATTTTTTGTGGGGTGATAAGCTAACACAAATGATAGATTAGTTCCAAGTCTCTTCAACAATGACTTCTAGAAATGTCCCATGAATTTTATGTCTCTATTTGAGACTATACTAAGAGGCAATCCATGAATTCTCATAATTTTTGTAAAAAAATTGAGCTATGTAGCTTGCATCATGTGTAGTTTTGCATGGAATAAAATAGTTCATTTTATTGGACTTATCAACAACCACAAAAATACTATCCATATGAGTTCTTGTCCTTTGTAATCCAACAATGAAATCCATGTTGATACACTCCCACGGTCTATTTGGAATAGGAAGAGGCTGGTAAAGACCAACATTAGAGGATGTGCCCTTAGATTTTTGACACACAATACATTATTCTACATATCTCCTCACATCTCTTTGTATCCTAGGCCAGTAGTAGTATATCTAAACCAAATCAAGAGTTTTACTGAGAACAAAATGGCCACTAAGACTACCATTTTGTTTTTCCTCTATAAGGTTCCCTCTCATAGATCCTTTAGGTACACACAACTTTCCTCCTCCAAATAGAAATCCATTTTGTAAGGTGTAATATCAAAACTCACCATGGAAATGATTTTTGAATTCTATACATACCTTATCGGCCTCACAAAAATCTTCATCTTCATTGTAAAGTTCTTTAAAACTTTTCACTCCAATACTCTGCAACTTTATTTCCTGAACAGTAAGAAACCTTCAACTCAATGCATATGAAACCTTATTCATATATCCCTTTTTATTCTTTATGGTAAACTATAAGCCTACAATAATTCCATCCACTTAAGATGTCTATTTCTCATTTTCCTGAGTATTGATGTAACTCAGAGCTTGATTATGAGTGAATACTAAAAACTCTTTGGGCAAGAGATAATGTCTCCATTTTCTAAGGCCTTGAACTAGGGTATATAGTTCTAGGTCATAGTAGTACTTATTTGTGGCCTCATTTAACTTTTCACTATAAAAAGCCATTGGTCTACCCTCTTGAGTCAAAACAGCCCCTACTGCTATACCACTAGCATCACACTCTAGGGTGAATAATGTGTCAAAACTTGGCAACACAAGAATGGGTTGGGTGGCTACTTTTTGTTTTAGCATCTCAAAACCCCTAAAGTATTTTTCATTCCACCTAAACTTATTTTTTAAACCACCTTTAATGGTATCTAAAATTGGATCACAAATGGCACTAAAACTCCTAATAAATTTCCTATAGAATTGGGCAAGCCCATGAAAACTTCTTACCTTAGTAGCTGATGTAGGAGTAGGCTGATTGAGTATAGCCTCCACTTTGCTGGGATCCATCTTCAATGTCCCTTGTGAAATCACATATCCAAGGTACACCAAATATTTCTTCAAAAATTCACACTTCTCCAAGTTAATGGCTAGTTGTTCCTCTTGCAATCTCTTCAACACAATCTTCTAAATTCTCAAGGTTCTATTCCTTATCCTTGCTGAAAATGAGGATGTCATCAAGGTAAACTATGAAAAATACCCCTATGTAGTCCTTCAAAAAAAATTTCATCAACTTCATGAATGTGCTAGGAGTGTTGCTAAGCCCAAATACTATGACAATCCATTCATACAGACCTTCTTTATTCTTGAAGGTTGTTTTCCACTCATCTCCTTATTTAATCTAGATTTGATGATATCCACTTTTTAGATCCAATTTTGTGAAGCATTTAGCCCCACAAATACAATCCATTGGAAAATTATATCTTATTGTGATTCTATTTACATCTCTAGAATATGTGCATAGCCTCCATTTACATCCTTTTTTTGATGCCAACACCACTGGCACTGCACAAGAACTTATGCTCTAATTAATAAGCCCTTCATCCAATAGCTCTTGCACTTGGCTTGATATCTCCTTATTTTTTTTAGGAGTCATTTTGTAGGCTTCCTTATTGGGTAATGATTCTCTAGGAATAAATTTAATTTGATGACTTATTGAACTCTATGGTGGTAATACTTTAGGAGAACCATCACTCACAATGTCCTTGAACTGGTCAAAAAAAATTTGTATATCCTTTAGAAAAAAGTGTTGGTTCTTTTGTCTTCTCTTCCTTAGGCTTATTCATGACAACATAACACTCT
Organism: Chamaecyparis obtusa; assembly: GCA_027943335.1. Lineage (NCBI taxonomy): Eukaryota > Viridiplantae > Streptophyta > Pinopsida > Cupressales > Cupressaceae > Chamaecyparis > Chamaecyparis obtusa. The sequence continues at coordinate 78,147 of BSBK01010913.1, forward strand.
TCACCTTCTATTTTTAAATCTTGTAGGAATTCTTTTCCCCCAACTACCAACACATTAGGAATAGTCCTCACTCCTTCCACCATAGACTGGATTTTGTATGTCACTCCATCCTTTTGAAAAGAATAAGAGTCCTTCACTCCATCATGAATGGGTTTTATGTGAAACTACCATGGTCTTACAAATAGAAGAAGACAAGCATCCATAGAAAGTACATTACAAATAATTCTATCATGATACTCTCTAATTGTAAATTCAATCTAGGATTGTTCATTTACTAGGACATACTTTTCTTTGTTCAACCATGTCACTCTATAAGGATGGTCATGAGGCATTTTAATCACTCTATGTTGATTGACTACTTCCTTAGATATTTTGTTGTCAGTTGATCCCATGTCAATGATCACCATGTATACCTTACCAAGAATATTTAACTTCACCTTGAAAAGTGGTCTCCTTTGATTTAGTTCTTACTTAAATGGTTCTTTGATTAGAACTCTCCTAATCATCAGATAATCCTCACTCTCTAAATCAAGATTTACTTTAGGAAATTTCACACTACTTGCCTCCTCTTGAACATAATTGACTCTTTTCCTTGATTGAGATAATGATGCCTTGTTAGGACACCTATAAGCTAGGTTCCCAATTTGTCTACTGTTATAACACTTCATATTAGTGAAATGGGATCCTCTACTAGAACCACAAAATCTACATCTACTATTACCAAAACCTCTACCTCTTTTTTGAATTCCTCTTACATTGGATTCAATGTTTTGTTCTATCAATATTGATTCTCCTTGGGATCTTTTTTTATTTCCCCTTCCACCATAATTACCTCTATGGCCACTACCATCTCTTCCTCTACCTCTACATTGGTTTCTTTCATCATGCTTCTTTTTAAGATTCTCCTCCACCTTGAGAGCAAGTTAATAGCATTGATGGGTTGTCCTTGGGCTCAAGAGGCTTATCTCCTCTTGTATGTTCCATATTAACCAATTTAAATACCTAGCCACATTTAGGCTTTCTTATTCCATCGCATGTGATCTAAGATACAACTTATGAAATTACTTCGTATAGGCACTCACTTCAAGATCTTTTTGCCTCATATTTTGTCTTTTCTTGTGTAATTATATTTCTTAATCATCTAGTAGGTAGGTCTCTCTAATTTTTGCTACAATACCTTTCCAATTAGAAATGGGATTCTTTCCCTCTTTTACTCTCTCATATTTCACAAATTTCCACCAAGTGAGGGTGACTCCTCTCATCCTAGACTTAGCCACTCTTAATTATTTGGGCTTCATTGATACCTTCACATTCAAAGTGGTTCTCCATGCCTTGTATCCACTCCAAGACTAATTCTACCTCCATCTTTCCACTAAACAATGGTGTTCCTTCCAAGGAATTGGCACTCATGGCCTTCAATGCTCACAAGAAAGGTTCTTCCTCTAACACAAGGTCTTGTTCAAGGACTTTGTCTTCTTCTTCCAGTTCTTTACCCTTATCTTCCACTTCTCTAACTTTCTCTCTAACTATTTATGTCTCAATCTCTAATACACCAAGATTGATTTCAATCTATGCTATCCTTTCCCTAAGGAGTCTATTTGCCTCCTCTTGATCTTCCACTTTATTTTCCAACTCTTCATTTGTAACAATCTTGGTTGAATCTATTGATTCAGCTGAATACAACATCAATTGTCCTCTAGCCTAAATTTTTTTGGGATCTGATACCAATTTGATAGGGAGACTCTTCTACAAACTATCCTAGTTCTTCACTAATTCAATTTTCATAATTCTTAGGTCTTCCTTCCTCTTGGAACCCTATTATCTTAGGAGTTTCTCTTATCTACCCTCCTAGTCTCCTTGAGTTTCCCTACCAATTCAAGTTTCTCTCTCCTGACATGAACTCACAATGGTAAGTTAATTCAGAAGCCTATTTTTCCCTCTTCTAATTATCTTGCAGGAGTTGAGGGCTCTTATCCATTCTTCTCATTAAAGGAATAGCTCTTCTCGACTAGTCTAGCAGTCATCTTCATAAGATTTGGTAACAAGAACTCCTGAAAGTAACCTTTCATCTCCTTGTTCCTAGTCATGCAATGATTGTGCTAGCCTAGCGTAAGGTCATAAATTTGGCCAACCACATCTTCATACTTCCTACTTGCTTATGGACAATGTACATTAAACCCTCTCCCATGTCCCAATATGCCATGATGAAATGTCCCTGTTGATGTGATCGAGGATAGGTCTAACTATTTTTGGTCCTCTTGCTAATATAAGACTGGTTGGTCATCCATTGACAACACCTATGCCAATTACTCCATTGGGTATCAGTCTAACTGCATTGTCACTCCTTTGCTAGTGTAATTCACATCAATAAGAATCTTCGACATGACTCCACTCGATATGAATCATCAGTAATTGGTCAGCATGACTCAACCTGATATCATCATCGATCATTGGTTGTAGTCCTAAAGATCTCCACTACTAGTGTGGCCTATGTCGATTGGATGATTGATATATGCTATGCTGATGGGCCAAATTTCAAATGAAATTTGAATCAGCCTATGTCAACCTAATACACTGATGAGTTCATTCTTTTCCACTTTGCACTGACATGTGGCAATCTAATGGACTACTCTAATCCCACCCTAGAACACACCAAAATTTGAGGTTAAGAAGATAACCTAAAGCTGATGAAAATGGAAACTAGAAGATAAAACTAACCTACTCCATAAATCTCAGTATAAAATGGTAGGGACAGGGTGAATGTTCATTTGTACCCAGGGAAAAAGAAAAAGTTGATCTATACCCAAATATTTTGGATGAAAGTTTTATGGAATCTATAACTATTCCTATACTACCCATAGGAGATGCAAAAGCTATGTAACCTATTCATGCAAATAGAAAAAATAGGAAGAAGGTTGAAAATGTATTCTCCTTAGTCAAACCCATGTTGAGGAATCAACCTTGAAAATGAAATGAAAGGAAAAGTGTGATGTCATGTAGTAGAGGCTAGATATAGAAAATGAAATAAATCATACCTTGTAGATGCAATTACTTTTTAAAATGTGGTTAAGTATGTTGATGCAATATATTTGACTAAACACAAAAACCCAAAAGGAAATCATGCAAGACAACCTCATGCAATAGATGTTGTAATATGACACAATGTTTGATTGAGGAGAAGAGGAATGAAACTTGATAGATGAATTTGGATATTCTTCCATCATATGGGTATGTGCAAGATCATGAGGGGCCAAAAAGTGGTGATGTCAGTTCAAAACTTTGACAATGTAGCTGATGACTTTTTTTCACCCAAATTTGATAAAACAAAAAGGGTATCTTAAGGAGATTATTAGCTTTCTATTGATATAATTGCTGTCAAATTTTGAATTCGGTAAGTAATTATTAGTTATTTTCTAATTGAGCTACCTCTAAAGTGCTGATTTATATACTGATTGAAAAATGACTATAACTTTTAGACAGTATAACATTTTTGAAATCCAAAAAATGTGTCACATTCTATGCTTCACCTACTATAAGGAAAAATAAATAAAATTTGAATTTTGTAAAGTTTTGAATGAGTTAAGGTGGTTAGACATGGGAGTTTTTTTATTCTGAAAATGTTGTAACAAAAAATTCATAATTAATTTTTTTTTTAGAATAAAATTACAAAAAAATATGCATCACATCTAGGCATGAGTCTACTACTTATATATAAAAATCTTATAATAAAATATTATCATTTGATTATGATTAAGGTGGTCAGACATACACCTACTTAATTTTTTTCCTAAAATTTTTGTATTGCTGCATTGAAATCTATAATTTTCACCAATCATACTAACTTTTCCTCAAAAAAGGCCTAGTAGTTTAGAAACTAAATTCAATTTTCTATAGATTCTATTCTTACAATTTTTTGATATTAGGTTCATAGCTAGTTGAAATTTTCATGTCAAGTTGACTAACCCTGATTTGCTGATTTTTCATTGCCACTTAAGGGCATAGTTTGGCCCCTCATGATCTTGCACATACCCATATAAAATCCTTTACTTAGCCTTCAATGGGGGGAAAGAAGCTAGATCTGTAAAATAATAAGACTTTCTTTCTCGAGAGAAATAAAATCTTGAATACTTGAAGTTGATGGTTCTTGATGGCTTTATTTTCTTCCTTGCACTTGATATCTTGAATGCTTTATGGATAAATTAATGCTTGATAATATTGATTTTAATTTAATGCTTAAAATATATGATGGATGATAAAAGAAGGAGAGGTATGGGTTTATATACATTTCACATTATTTTGGGGATTTAAACCTAAGCTTTCTTACCAAGGGCCCTAATTTCCCTCCCAAATCTTGGCATAGGGACCTACACCAAATTTGGGCCTTATTCCTTAGGGACACATTACCAATGTAAAACTATCCTAGGAAGAATAACATCAAATTTCATATGGGTTTGAGGGAGATGGAATAGGTGTGGTATCTCTAGGGACAGCTCATTTCGGGGTCAAAGTAGGTAAAAAAGGCCAAAAATAAATGGACAGGTCCTACATGAGGAAATGAATTATCGGATTGGATGTAAATGAGAAAACAAGCATAAAAGTAAGCGGAAACCTTGAGTTTAAGAAATAATTAAGGATTTGAAGGACCTATATTTGAATTTAGGTACCCTTTTAATGTTGTGTGAGGTCCTACCATATAAAATTCACTAACACAAGCCCAAAATGGTCCTCAAATTGAACATAATTTATATTCTTACAATTTAGGACTTCATACATGTCTTCAACTATTTTGTAGTATTGAAAAAATATTTTTCTTCTACTCCACCATAATTATAGTATACATGCCTACATATCCAAGAATAAGAAAATTCCACTCCTTAAATCTTGAGGGAACACAAACACAAACTCATCTATAACACTATGTTTGACATTAATGAAAATAGAGAAAAATCATATATTTCTAAAAACCTCACTTTTGTCATTCATAGAAAACAATCACCAAAAATGTCAAATTCCCCTTAGTGTAATAATTTTATTTTAATGTTTCTCCTCCTTTTTCATCAAGGACAAAGGACAAGAGTGGGTCTAATGGTGCATGAATATAAAAACCTAAAACTAGAATCAATCCAAAATAAATAATAATAAACCCGAAATCCTCCCCTAAAAAAATGCATTACCTTGATGTGCTAATATAGACAAAGAGAGAGGCAATAACCCTAAGAATATCTAGAGAAAGTTTAAATACATCTTATCATATGATGAAGCACATGTCCAGTAATATCGATCACTAGATAAAAGATCTTTAGATACATTTTTTTCATTATCTTGTCCTTATCTTTATTTTCCCTACATCAAGCACACCTTTAGTCCTTACAAGATCAAGCATATTTATCCAAATAAATTCAAACTCAATCTTTTCTATGTATCTTCAAATCTTATTCTCCTTTAATCAATCATTAATTTTAGGTAAAGAATACCCCATAGAATTAATCAATTTTTCAAGAGGACTTTAATAATTCATATTACAATCATTCAAATGTACCTTAAATATATCTTTTTCCTTTGTTTTGATTCTTCTGCAACTGTCAAAACATCACCCTAATCTACAAAGTTCTTGCACAACTTAGCAATACATCCTATCATGTTACATCTATAGAAAACTAGACCTTCCTTGAAAAACCTTGCAATATGTCCTATCTTGTTACATTTATGGAAATCAAACTATCCTTTTTCATTTTAGAACTTTCATTAATCCTTGCATTGATATTTATACTAGGTTCACCTTTCTACATCTATATCCATTCCAACCATAGCAAAATCTTTTGAAGTTATTGACGTCTCTTTCCACATTCAATCTACTGCAATTCACTTTACTTCTACATTGAACTTCCTTATGCCCTAACTTATTCCAATGATAGAATGTTCCATTAAAAATATAATTCCTTCTCAAATTTCTACACTCTTTAACTTTACGTCCTACACTATTGCAAAAAAACAAATACCATCAAAAGAAGAGTACCTAGAAATAATAGAAGGATATCTCTGACTCTTCATCTTATTATTTTCCTTTTCTTACACTGAATTCCTTTTTTTCTTTCTGTACTTTTGGTCTACTAGTTTCTTATCCTCCAACTACTTTTTGTAAACCATATTCTTATTTTCTTCAGCCTTCTTTTGATCTTCAATATTCTCATTATCTTTTATTATTTTCTTTTAATTTACCATGTCCTTAATTTATTTCTCTTGCTTCTAGTTACTATAAACTATACATCTTCCTTTTCATCTTCTTCCAACATGTAATCTACTACGTTCTTCCAGTTTACCATTTCCTTATTGTTTTCTTCTTGCTTTCAGTCTACCACAATCCATTCATCCTCCATTGAATCTTCTAATTCATCCTTTCTTTTCTCACTGTCCTTTGATAGAGAAAATTCTACTTTTTGTTGATTAAGTTTTATTTTTGCATCATCTTCCCATCTACTATTGTTTTGAGTTAGAAAATACATATTCTCATTTTTTTTTAGTATAGTACATGTTACTAGTATTCCTAAAACCTTTTACAACTCTTTTACTAGTTTGTTTGTTTCTAAAAGTACAGCCATCACTTGTGAACATTGCTTATAACACTTTTTTTTGCACATTTTAATAACACTTAACAAATTATGTTTCAAATCTTCAATATAGTAAACATCATCAGTTATATTCTTACCAAGATGATTCCTATTCCTTTTATTTGAGTACTTCCTTCTCCTACAATTCTAGTTTCTTGATCCAGTTAACATTGGGGAACTCTCCAAATGAGATGTCCAATCTTGTGGCTAGAGATAACACAATGGAAATAACAAAGAAACATAGAGATGTAAATCGAGCAGGACAACTTTTATTATCATCAACAAGAATTTACATTAAATTGGATTCAAACATGCCAACTTGTAAGGCCTTCTTAGTTACAGGCCAATTCAAAGAAATCATTCTTTGATCCTATTTGTGATCTATCAAACCTTAGATATATCATCTCTTAACTATCTTTTACTTAGCTAGTCTCCCAACACACTTAAACAAGAACTACTACCTATCTTATAAATAAGATCACTAGCCACAAGTAAGCTTATCCAATCATCAATCCCAAGACAAAGAAAATAGTTCACAAATATATATAGGCAAAGACCAAAAGTATGAAACACTAATTACCATAATAAGAGCATGAGGATGCACAATCATAGATATAGGTCCATACAAGTTCCAACAATCACTATCCATGACCGCACGTGTTAAAATCAAATGATCACCAAACACATGGTAAATCTCTTAGATCGGTCCAAATAGGAAATGAATATGTTACTAAGAACCACTAGATGAACGTAAACTTGAATCACCATGAAACAAAAGAGATAAAATCATAGGAAACTGTTCCTAGATAGGTCATAAACATCACAATATGATCACACACACTAACTCCAACACAATATTAAAAGCTACCTCAACCATTCAAATTTGAAAATTAGAACAAAATACAAAACATCTTTTTTGTTGATGCATGATTGGCAACAACTCTATGATTCTCCTGCACCAGACACACTAGGTGAGATGAAGATGTTCCATGAGAGAAAATCATGAACATCTGATGGGATTCAAAACTTATATCCCATACTTATTCTTGATCCACATATCCTCTTTTCCTACAACTACACTTTATTTCCTCTTACCACTTTCTGACTCTACAAATTCACCCATTGTGCACTCTTCTCCAATAGTACCTAACCTCTACTATCCTCTTTCTTCTTCTTCTTCTTCTTCTTCTTCTTCTTCTCACTCAATGTAACTCTACTACAATCCTTCAACTTCCTTTTCTTACCATTGGCACTTCTCGGAACCACATCATTATCAGACCTTCTGATGAGATTCTTCTTTAATCTAGTACCATATATACATTTTTGTCCAACACTTATAAGAATCATCACTAGCTATACTGCCATATGAAAAGATTCCATCTACACTTAATATCTATAATTTCCTTGGAGATTTTCTTCTCCTTAACTTTCTCCTTCAAATTTTCATTTTCCTTGATTTTTCTCATAGGAATAGATTCATCAATTCTCATATTTTCATGATTGCTACTATCAATCGAACAACATCTGACAACTCCACATTTTCCATTCCCTTTCTCTTGTAAAGTTATCAATTTAAACTCAGATCTTCTTTTCCTTACCACATTATTGTCTATTGAACATTGATGTATTATAAGTAGTCTTGCGATACCCATGTGTACCCAACTATAGGTGGGACCTCAACATCATCTGGACCCTCAGTATCTATTAGATCTATGTCATCAATATTTGGTTGTGGTATAGGTCTTAGCCTCTGCATGTTTCTTCTCCCACGAGTGTACATGGGCACCTATGCTGGTGGACCCTTCTGAAGATTGAAATATCTCATCACTCACTCATAAGAGTAGCGAATTACTATATAATCACACTTTCCCTCTAGAAGCCTCCATCTTTGCATCTATCTCAACTTTATTATGTTACTATAACTGATGGTGATGATGCTGAAGACTGACTAAGATCAGAGTTATACAAGATAGTAGAAAGATTAGATCAGATATTATCTTGTCATTGATGTTAAGCAATTGATCTCTAGTTTATATTGTGCTTCCATATCATTCAGAGTATGATATAAGTTGAATGAGTTGAGAAAAGGAAAAAGTGAAATGATTTGAAGTGTAAGAACTTAATTGGGGAACTGATATAGATCAAACAATGTTAATATTATTTTGATATAATTTTTTCTACCTAACATATGATTATATCAAATTAGTAAAGAAAATTAGTCAAGTCGGTAAGCAAAACTGTTTTGGCTACCAAATGGAAAATGTCATTCAGTGAAAAGAAAAAGTCATTTTGTAAAAGAAAAGTAAGTTTTTGTAAAGGAAAATAAACTCAAGACACCAAGCATAATGTTTCAGTCATTGGTCGAAGTTAACCAAAATTCAGTTGAATGAAAGAAGTTAGTCACCAAGCAAGGAAAAAAATTAAATACAAGGATCACAATAACATTTAATGTTGAGCTATGATGAGCTGGAAGATTATGATAATGAGGAAGAGTTAGATGGAGAGATCTAGGAATTGTAAAATTCATGATGATGAACTATGGTATGGATCTAAGTGGAAAAAAGATAAAGAAAAAGTTTCAAGAAAGTTCAAGTTCCAAGGTGATGATTAAACATTTTACCATGATCTAGGTTCATTGAATTAGTGTACAAGGATGATCAGATGGTTGAAGTTAATCAAAAGAAAATATGATAAAGGATGAATTTGTATGTACAAAAGTTTGGCAAATTGAAGGGTTATTGAGTAGCCAACTGGTGTGGTGAGAAGGAAAGGTTAAATTATGAGTCATAAAGTTGAATTTGATGAAGTGTTGAGGCTAGTGGAGAGTGAAGGATTGAAGTGAAGAATAAGAGCGTACAAAGGATTTGATTATGCAAAGGATACTTGCAAATTCATAGGTCAATTTATTTACTTTTTCTTATTAAAATTTACAATAGAGAAATCTCTTAACCGAGTGAACTTAACACTCTTATTGTAAAATCCTTCCAAAAAGTAACATTCTAAAGAGTGTTTGAAGACCTTTAACTAGGCCACTCCTAATAGGGTGAAGATCCTAATCGATCTGAGGAAAATCTCTTAATCGGGTCACACTTAGTAGTGTGCATTGTAATATTTAATCAGATTGGCTTTTAACCGAGCATACTTCAGAAGAGTATTTCTTTAGTGGGTGATAATTCTCATAGTGGTTTTACCCAAAGATGGGTTTCCACATTAAATATTAGTGTTATATGTGTTGAATTATTATTGTTTATGTCATTGATGATTGATAAAGTTTATTTACTATTTTCTGTAAATGTTGAATTATGTATGACCGGGTTGATACCAAGTTTAAATAGAGAAATTTTTTAAGGTATAGAGAATCAAGGATTACTAATTTAGCCCCCTCTCTATAAACCAACAATTGGTATTAGAGCTAACTAATCTAAAGGGATAAGTTTGAAATAATTGAGTAAAATATCCAAAGATGTATTGGAGAGAAGTACCTAAGTTGAACAAGTAAAGTTTCTCAACATGGAAAAGTAGGATTAGGTTATACCTATCTAGGACTGGAGATTCTAAACTCAATACTTTAGATAATGACTACACTCCACCACCTCCTGGACCTATGATAGTTGATCAGATGAGAGAAAAGTAGGAAAATAACTTGATAATGATTGAAATTTCTTCCTCTTCGATCAATGTTGAATTCAATGACATGAAGGACTATACACTATAAAATAGATGTGGGATAAGCTTGCACTTGTTTATGGAGGTGATCTACAAGTACAAAAAGATACGGTTGATAGTCTAAGAGGAAAATTTGATGAGATGAGAATGAAAGATGAAGAGAAAATTGCTAAATATAGTTTCAAAATAAAGGAATTTGTTAGTTCCATCAGAGGTACTGGTGGAACATTAACTAGAGAATAAGTGGTAAGAAAAATTATGAGAACTCTTTCATCCAAGTATGTTATTTGAGTATCTTCTTTTCAAGAATTGAGATCAATACCGAATAACATTATTACTCTTGATGCTTTGATCAGTAAGATGACTACATTTGAACTTAGTAATTATGATAATAGTCTAGTGACTATAGAAACAAATTTTAAGTCATCTCTAACCATTGGAAGTTCAAGAAGAGAAAAAGAGAATCAGAATAGTTCATGTGGAAGTGACTATGATAGTATAATAAGTGAAAAGAAAGACCAAGAAGAGTTGGAAGCACTATTAGAAAAGGGGCTACAGAGAGGTAAAGAAAAGTATAATGGTAAAATGACTTTGAAATTTTTTAATTGTGACAATATTGGTCACATTCTATCTAAATATCTTGATAATGATAGGAATGATAAAAGTGACAAGAAGGAGAACTGATACTAAATATTTAGAGACTAAAGAAATCATGTTACCTATCCAAGGGAGGAGTAACCAATGATGAATTTGATGACATAGACCAAATTTTAAGTTGTTTATGTTTCTATGAAGGATGATTCAAAAGAAGAGAGGTGTGAAGATGAAAAATCCCTTATTTCTCATGTTAGAAAAATTGACCCATGGATAATTGATAGTGGCTATTCACATCATATGAATAGTGATATTGATAAGTTTGAGAACCTAGAAGAATATCATGGAGGATTTGTTAGATTTGGAAATGATGCTCCATATTTAGTAAAAGGTAAAGGATCCATTATATTAAATGAAAAGATGAGATGTGATGATTCTTATTAGGTTCAAGGTCCAAACTACACCTTGTTGAGTGTTGCACAATTGAACAACATTGGCCACCGATTGGAGTTTCAAATAGAAAAGTGAATATTTATGATGTTGATAGAGATTTGATTGGAACCAGTGAACAATATAAAGATAATATATTTTATCTCGACACTTCTCGAAAGATTTTATTATTTGCTAAAGTTGATGATGTTTGGTTATGGCGTAAAATACTCTATCATGTAAATTTTGACAACATGATCAAGGTGAGAAAAAAGAATAGAGTTAGAGGTCTACCAAAATTAAGAAAACCTGATAAAGTGATATTTAAGGAATGTCAAATTGGTAAGATGTGCTGGATTACAGAGAAGGGTGGGTGAATTAGTAATCCTTGATTATTTGTACCTTAAAAACTTTCTCTGATTAAACTTAGTGTCAACTCGGTTCGACACAATTCAACATTTACCAATAGTAGTAAATAAACTTTATCAATCAACAATAACATACACAATAATGATGCAGCACATATAACACCAATATTTAACATGGAAACCCAACTCTGGAAAAAACCACTATTGGAATTGTCACCCAAAAAAGTGTTGGAGATTTGCCAGTAGGCCAGTACTGACTGTATGTTTGTCATTAATGACAACATATGGAAAGTAGCATGCATGGAAGTCTTATGCAGTAAGCTTTCAGTATATGTAGCATGGACATGATATCAACATGATATCATGGGTGCAGAGGTTAAATGTTAGTACAAACAGTTGTATAGAAGCTTGTGTTAGTAGTGTTCTTGACAGAGTAACAGGCAATGTTCTATGTATGGTTGTCCATGTAGTTATCATCGAGCCTTGCACACTAGGATATATTGTGAATACATGTTAGTGATGTTTTAGTTATGGACGCATAGTCTGATATTGACTAGAAGTGAAGTTATGCAGTCGCTATTCGCCAGTAGCAGTTTCCTATATTTATTCAGAAGAGCCGACAGAGATTTTATTGGTTCTTGAGTTGCACCTATCTTTAGGGTATGCACCCTAGGAGTTAAGATTAGAGAAGAGTTATTGATGTTTTGTTAAGAGCGCAAAAGTTAATTCAGCTTACAAAGGAAGATCTAGTTGTTTTGGTAGAGCTGACAGTGTGTAGCGTGCGTCTATAATTATCTTATTGGACAAGTCCTAGAATGTGTTGCATGCATAGTAGAGCTGAAAAAATGTTTATTGGATTTTTTTATGGTTTATCTAATATGATTTCAAGGTGGTTCTAACAAGCCGGCTTGATTATATCATTTAGAGGAAAGATATTTATAGGCAGTCATTTGTGATTGCTGAAGTGCGGTTAATAGTTGTATAAGCAGAGTAGAGCAGAGTGTGTGAAATGTTGAACCCTCAAAAGAAGGTCTATGTGACCAAGTAAAGTACTTGTGCTATTCATTGGAACTAATCAAGATAGCAGGTTAAAGCACAGTTCACCAAGATCCAGATATAGTGTGTATCTATTAAAAAGAAGATTGTATCCTTCACCCCTTTGAGCAGTGTGCTCTCGAATAGTGCTTCCTCTCCCCTAATAGGGACAATTGTAAAAGACTCCTGGGTTAAAGTACAATAAGTTGTCACCCTTTTACAAAGGAAAAGGCTAACAAAATCAAAGTTGTTCAACTTCAATAGTATAAAAATGGCATTTATGTTTACATTTGAAGATGATGTAAACTAATTAAATGTGATAAAATGGATGAAGTTTATGATTAATATTTTTAATAATTTTTTTGAATAAGAATTGATATGTTGTTTTAATTTTTAATGACAATTTTTTAGTTGTTGAAAAATGCTAAAAATTAGGGGTCTAGTTCCCACCAAAAAATTATATATAAATAAATATTTTTTCACCTAATTTCAAAATATGTCATAAATGACATATATAGCTAGTGCCTAAAGAAATAAAAATTGGTTTGTGACCTATATTTTCTCTTTTATAACAATTCAAATTCCAACTCACTAAAATCATCAGTTTTCATCTCGCAACATATTTTTCATAACAAATCTATCCCAATCAAAAAAAGAAATATATATTATTGAAGAGGACTCTCTCCTCTAGTGCACTATATGTTTTTAAAATTTATTTAATATGATTTACTATTTTTTTCTTTCTCTGAATCAACATCTCCTTGACTGTTAAAATACCTACTTGCAATATTTTTTAATTGCAATAAACTATGTCCAATTTAAACAATATAAATTTATATGAGGATTATTGACTCTAATCTCTACAAAAGGGTATTTTTTTAGTTTTAAAAAAATATCATTAAAAAGATTGGGAGTTATTGAAATGCCACTTTTCTGAAATAATTGTTTTTTTATGGTAATTGGACCCAAAGTAGTATAAAACATGCACTTAATAAATATTTTTAATTGGAAAAGTTAAAGCACTTATCTAACTTAGCTAGAATGAGTCTAGCTAGACCATATGTTTGACCAAAATTATTTTTTAGTTATAAATACTAAAATTCAGTTGTGCTGATAAGTTAGCCTAAAAGGTGACACCTAATTGTGCTTTTACCTTCCTAATAGGGTCCAACCCTTGACTAGGTCTACTATACTAAATATATTGTAAAGAAACTCCTAATAGGGTTAAGGATATTCTAACAAGGATCATAATACTCTAGTGCAGAATATTAGTGGGTCTCAATTCCCATCAAGGATTTTACCTATTTGGGTTTCCCCATAACCAAAATATTGGTGTTGTGTTCATGTGTTATTTCATTGTGTTTATGCTTTATGTTTAAGTATACTTAATTGGATAAATAATTGAATCTTGTAGATAATTGATTCACCACCCCTCTCAGTTATCTCTTGGGACTATTCCTAACAATTGGTATCAAAGCCAAGTGCCTTGGAGAGAAAGTTTAACAGCTTGAGGTTGATCAGATGGTGTACTTTAGGAAAGAAAGTCCTAAGTTTGATGGAGAGAATTATCTTGATTGGAAGAACAAGATGGTGACCCATTTGTAGTGCATTGGTTTTGAAGTTTTTGATGTAACTATCAAAGCAACCAAGATACCTACCCTAGAAGACCTTGCACAGGATGATGCTACTGATAGGCAAAAGGAATTGTTTCATTAGAATGCTATTGCTAAAGAAGCCCTTATCAACACCCTATCTGATGGAGAGTTTTCATAAATAAAAAAGGTAGATACAACCCGCAAAATATGGAAGCACCTAGAAGACATATTTGAAGGAGACAAACAAGAAAAGGATGCACGTAGAAAGACATGGAAGAAAAGATACAGTGCATTAGAGATGCTGCCTGAGGAAAATGTCAGAGCTTACAATCAAAGGATAAATGAAGCAGTTGCTGGAATCAGAAACAATGGTGGAGAGATTTCAGAGGAAGACATTATGGATAAGTTAATGACTACTCTCACTCCTGAATACGAAAGCAAGATCAACATCATTTATGAGACCATGTAGTTTACATCAAATTTCAAGAGAGAGACCTTGATAAAAAAAATCTTAGCTTTTGAGATTTCAAGATTGAAGATAGAACCAAAGAGTGAAACAACTTTAAGAGCAACAGTTCATGGTAAGAAAGCTATAAACACTTCTGGTAATTTTGATGACGATGATGAAGAGAAAACTCTAGATGATTTCATTTCTATGATTGCCAAAAGATAAAAGAAAGGAAAAGGAAAATATGAAGGTCAATTACCATTTAAGTTTTTTTCATGTAATAAGATGGGTCACTTTGCATCTAAGTGTCCTACTAGAGCTAGAAAGTTAAAAAAAGATTACAAGCCTAAGTATTCTAAGGAATGCTACTATGCTAGAGATGGAGTTTTAGATGATGAATCTGGTGAATAAGAAAATGGATTCATTACTATTATAGACAAAATGAATAATAAGATAGTTCATGAAGATAAGAAAGAGAATCAAGAGCTAGCATTGATTTCACAAGCTGACATAAGGATAGACTGGATTATAGACAGTGGTTGTTCACATCACATGAGAGGTGATAAAGGTAGGTTTGTTCATTTGGAAAAATAAAATGGTGGTATGGTAAGATTTGGAGACAACACTCCTAAACCAATAGTTGGTAGAGGAGCCATCACCTTGGATGGAAAGAATCATACTAATGATGTTCTTTATGTTGATGGTTTGAAACATAACCTTCTCAGTGTTGGATAGTTACTTGGAAAAGGCTATCAGTTGGAGCTCAAAAATGACAAATACATCATTAACAACAAAGATGGTGTTATGATTGCATTAGGCTCAAAGACAAGAGGTAATGTTTTTCAACTCAATTCAGAAGCAAGTTGTTTTGTTTCTAAAGTTGATGACAGTTGGTTGTGGCATAAAAGACTATGTCATATCAACTTTGATAACATAGTAAAGATAAGCAATGTAAAGGCAGTAAGAGATCTACCTAGCATAGAAAAGCTAGTTGATACTATATGTAGGGAATGTGTAATGAGAAAGCATGTGAGAAATTCATTCAGGAGCAAGCAAAATTTAGCAGAGAACAAGTTGGATCTGATTCATACAAACCTATGTGTTCCAACTCAAACAAGATCATACTATGGTGAAAGGTATTTCATTTTGTTTATTGATGATTATACTAGGATGATGTGGGTTGCATTCTTGAAAGATAAGTCATAATCATTTGAGAAATTCAAAATATTCAAAGATAAGGTTGAGAATCTATCTAGACTAAAGATAAAATGTTTGAGATTAGATAGAGGAGGAGAATTCACCTCCAATAGATTCTATGAGTACTGCGAAGAACATGGCATAAAGAGATAGTTAAGCGCACCTAGAACCCCTTAGAAAAATGGAATAGCAGAGAGAAGGAATAGGATCATTCTTGATACAACACACACCATTATGATAGAAGGAAAAGTTTCACATACCTATTGGAGAGATGTAGTCAATATAGTAGTCTATACCATCAATAGAATTCAATTGAGGCAAGGCACTGACAAAACACCATATGAGCTATGGTTTGGTAATGTTCCCATAGTAAAATACTTTAGAATCTTTGGAAGCAAGTGCTACATCAAGAGGGATGAAGCAGTAGGCAAGTTTGATGCAAGAAGTGATGAAGGTATTTTTCTTGGTTACTCTATTAAAAGTAAAGCTTATAGATGTTTCAATTTAAGATTGAAAAAGATCATTGAAAGTGCTCATGTAAAGATTGATGAAAATTTTATGGTTCAAGAAAGATATCATGATTACTCATCCATGATTACAGAAGAACCTAGACCCTCTACTAGTGAGACAGTCATTAAGGAAATGTTTGACAGTATTGATGTGTTATTCAATGACTCTGAGACAAGTGAACAAGAAACTCCTAATATTGATGAGTCAGCATCACCTAAAGTTCCAAAGTTTACATCTAGAAATCATTCCAAGAAAGACATCATTAGAGATCAGAGCAGAAAAGTCTTAACAAGATCACAAGCAAAGAACTTAGCTAACAATGAAGTGGTATTTTTACTATCTCAGATTGAACCCTTAAGTGTTGAAGATGCATGCAATGATTCAGATTGGCATGATGCTATGAAAGAAGAACTTGATCAAATTATTAAGAATGACAATTGGGAACTGGTCCCAAGACCTAGTGACAAGAATGTGATTGGAACAAAGTGGATATTTAGAAACAAGATGAATGAAGATGGTACAGTAGTAAGAAATAAAGAAAGATTAGTATGTAAGGGATATGTACAAAGACAAGGCATTCATTATTCAAACACATTTGCACCCACGAGAAGATTAGAAGCTATTAAGTTGTTTCTAGCCTATGCTATAGTCAAAAACTTCAAAGTTCATTAGATGGATGTCAAGTCAGCATTACTAAATGGAGATTTGAAAGAAGAAGTATACATTGAGTAGCCAGAAGGATTCACCTTATTAGAAAGACCCGATATGGTATGCAGATTGAAGAAGGCCCTCTATGGACTTAAGCAAGCTCCTAGAGCATGGTATGAGAGACTAGATGGATACTTAACAAAGATTGGATTCAAGAAAGGAGTAGTAGATTATAATCTATTCATTAGAGAGACATCTAAAGGTTTACTACTTGTAGCTATATTTGTTGATAACATTATCTTTGGAGGTAATGACAAACTCAGTGTTGAATTTGCCAAAGAAATGTAGAATGAGTTTGAGATGAGTATGATTGGTCCTATCAAATACTTTTTGGGATTGAATGTGCAGTAGACAGAAAATGGAATTTTTATTAATCAGTCAAAATATGTGAAAGAGATACTGAAGAAATTCAAGATGGATGATTGCAAGCTAGTAGGAACCCCTATGATCACTGGATGCAAGCTTACAAAATAAGATGACTCACCAGTAGTAAATATAACATTGTATAAGTCTATGATTGGTAAACTCATATATCTTACTAAGACTAGAACTGACATTTCCAATGTAGTTGGCATAGTTGGAAGATTTACAGTAGAACCTAAACAAAGTCACCTCATGGCAGTAAAGAGAATATTAAGATACTTGCAGGGCATTATAGATTATGGTCTATGGTATCTTAATTCAGAAAATGTTGAGCTTCATGTGTACACTAATGCAGATTGGGCAGGATGTGTTGATGATAGAAAGAGTACATCAAGTGGAGCAGTGTTTCTTAGTGATAGACTTGTCCCTTGGACAAGAAAGAAACAAAAATGTATTTCTCAATCAACAATAGAAGGGTGACCCCACAATAGTGGGTTACACTTTTTTAGACATGTTGATTTTTGCTGAAATAACATATTTTTAACAAAATATGATTATTTAAGCCTTGAGAGGTTTCATTTGAAGGAATTAATTACAAATGGTTAGCTCAAAGAATCTTAGATAAAAAAAACATTGTTATAACATCTATACTCCTCATTCATACCTAAAATGGAGTCTCCTTCGCACCTATTAAAATGCTGACAAAAAATCATTTCGACTTTATCTTTTGGCAGATCAAATGAATCCATTTGAAAAACTTATCTATGTAGTAAGGCACTACTAAGAAAACTCTTTCCAATGATTATAATGTTAATATATATTAAGTTAATTATGACTTTGTATTTTTAGTTTTACTAAACATAGATATTTCATCGTATGTCTACCTCTATGTTTGACACTTATGAAAAAATAGAAAATGAGAGAAAAAAAATTCTAAAAAATATACATTCCCTAAGTATTGGAGTTCTCTTTCTCTCCAAATAAAGAAAAATGAAATTGGAAAAATACACAAGTTATAAGCTATGCCATCAATGTATGTCAAAATTATGGTTTAGTCAACTTGAAACACTAATAAAATATGAAATAATCATGATAATTTCATCAAACCAATTGCATGCCCTCCATATGGATGTTAAAAAACTAAACTCAAAAATATCACATTGATATCTATTTTAGAAAAAAAATTATGCTCTATGAAAATAATGCAATTCTCTGAAAATTACATTTTCAGCAACATCTAGTTTTCGTGGGAGAAAGAAAAAACTAATCCAATCAATTCAAAAATATAAATAAAAAATATATTTAGAATCTAGACAAAAAATCTTAAAAGACTCTAATTTACTTCATCTTCTGATTCCAAACAGTTTAACAAGAATATGCATTCGAATCTGAAAGTTTTTTTCAAAATGTAGAGTTCAGTGTCCGTTCAGGCAAAAAAGTGTAACCCACTATTGTGGGTTCACCTAGAATTAGAGTATATTGTAGTAGCCTTGAATTGTTCTATAATTGTTTAGTTATCTCTTGGGACTATTCCTAACAAAAATAAAATACTCTTTTGTATACTCGGTTAAAAGCCAATCCTATGAAAGATTACAATACACTTTGCTAACTGTGACCTGGTGAAGGGATTTGCCTCATATCTATTAGGATCTTCACCCTACTAGGAGTGGCCTGGCTAAAGGTCTTAAAATTTTTTTTAGAATGTTACCTTTTGCAAGGATTTTACAATAAGACTGTTAAGTCAACTCGGTTAAGAGATTTCTTTGTTACAAATGTTAATAAGAAATAGTAAATAAATTGACATGTAAATCTGCAACTTTAATTTTCATAATAAGATCCTTTGTGTGCTCTTCTTCTTTTGTTCAATCCTTCACTTTCCACTAGCTTCAAAACCTCATCAACCTCAACTTTCTGACTCAAAATTCAACCTTTTCCTTCTTTACTAAATTCGTTGATGACTCAATAACCATTCAATTTTCTAGCCATTTTTTTCATAAAAATTCATCCTTTATAAATACTTTTTTTTTTCTACTTAATCTCCTTTATCATGTTTTCTTTGATTAATTTCAACCATCTAATCATCTTCATAAACTATTTCAATGAATATAGATCTTGGTAAAATATTTTATCATCACATTGGAACTTGAACTTTCTTGAAAGTTGTTCCTTCTCCTTTTTCTACTCAGATCTATACCATAGATCATAATCTTAAATTTTCTTGATCATACATATCTCCAACTAACTCATCCTCATCATTAGAATCTTCTAGTTCATCATAGTTGATCATTAAATGTCTTTCTAATCCTTGCATTTAATTTATGTTCCTTGCTGGTGTAGGAGCACCTAATCCTAGAGGTCACTATGAGATATATAAGGTTTTTGTGTCATTTAAAGTCAATTATATGATGTATTGATTCATTTTGAATCTATTTGTAAAGGTGTTGACAATAAATGTAAGCATGTGCACAATATTGCTCAAGTTGTCAAATAGGTCATGTTTAGGTCTACATGGTCAAATTTGTGTAAAAGACCCATGGAAGGGTAAAAGAATTATAAAAGCTCCTAAATATTCCATTTGGATATGTATAGAGAGGTTTGACAAAGTTTTAAAGTCATTTTGTCAAAAATGTAAAAGTTGCATAAAAAGTTGTAAAATGCAACATTGAGAAAGTTGCTAACATTACAAAAAATGATGTAAAAATGTAGATGGTTGGTCTTGGGGGTAGTTAGGAAGGTTTCTAATTGTCAAATTGATATAAATACCATTTTATGGTCTAACCAAATCAGATTTGAGAGAAGGAAATATTTTGATAGATTTTTGGTGCATTCTATTGTTGTTGTTTTGATTGGTTTTTCAGTTTTAGTGTTGGTTCTAGGTCTTGTACGGATATGTAAGGCCTAGAAACCCTATAATATAGTAATATATAGATAGAAGGATCACTCCTATATCTTATTCTTTTGGTTTGGTTCAATTTTATAAAAAAATTAATAAGTTATACAAGTTTTGGTGGAAGTTGTTGGTTAAAGATTCAAGATCTCCTGAGAACAGTCATGTTTCATTGTTTTGTACAGACACATATGAGATATTTAAGACATATAATAATATTAATTGGAAATATATATGAATTAAATTTCATTTCCTTTTGATTTCAGTCATTTTTATTCAAATTTGTGAAAGCTATGTGCATTTGAGTGAAAACTAGTTTTTAAATATCTGAATTGGAGTTGCAAGCAGTGATTTGTGCTTGTAGAATGATTTATGAATGGGAAAAATAAATATCTTACATATTATGAAACTATATTAATATATTCATCAGATGGAATTGGTTTGGTGTCATTTGGATTCTTTTTTAGAAAGATATGAGATGCCCTAGGCAGGGTTTGGTGTTTTAATTTTAAATTATGACAGGGATATGGACCAGAATTTTTAGTTTGAAATAATAATTGTTTGAGGAATCAAATGGGGTCCTTAGACCTTAATATTTTTTTATGTGATAGATATTTTAGTTATCTACAAACTTTTTTGTTTCTAGAAATTTTTGTTTGGAGTTTTAGTGGGTCAAATAACTCAATCTTTGAAAACTATAAAACTTGAGACAGTATCAAAGTTGTTTGTTAAAGGAATCAAAGAAGTATTTTGTTGATTGATCTTGTGAAAGAAGATAATATTTTCCTCTTGAAAATTATTAGAATGATTAAATGATGATTGGATCATCAAGATCCTAGATGATGTAAATTGTTTGCATGATGCTCTGCACCACTTGCTTAGTGAATAACTTATTTCTTCAAATGAATTTTGGTTAACTTTGCTTGGTTACTAAAACCTTATGCTCGGTGTCTTTAGTTCCTTTTCCTTTACTAAGACTTACTTTCCTTTTAACCAAATGACTTTTTCTCTTTATCGAATGATATTTTATGCTCATTAGCCAAAACTATTTTTCTTACTGACTTAACTATTCTTCTTTACCGATTTGATATAATCATATGTTAGGTAGAAAATTATTATATCAACATAATCTTAACATTTTCAAATCTGTATTAGTTTCCCAATTAAGATCTTTACCTTGACATCATCATCAATATAGATCTTCCCCCTCTTTGATAGAAATGCCAAAGACATATATACTACTAAAAAAATTTCTCAGGCAATGAATCATAGCTCAAATGTACTAATTTCTCATTGTAGACATAAACATCTTTCACAACTTTAGGCTTCACCCGATGAGTCAACACTAGTATCAACTCAAAAAACAAATATTCTTTTGAAAAATTGAATTGATACAGTATGCACATTTCCTTAGTGAAGATTGGATAGGGTAAGAACCCCTAAGTTACCTCAAAGATACTCAAAATCATCCTTCGGTAGTGGTTTGGTAAATATATCAGCAATTTGTTCCTTTGAATTCACATACTCCAATATCACATGCTTATATTGTACTTGTTCTCTCAAGTAAAGATACTTGATAGAAATGTCCTTTCTCTTTGAATGCATCACTAGATTCTTAGATATGTTATTAGCACTATTATTATCACAGTAAATTGTAACTGGGTAAGTAATTGTCTGATACACACAATGTTTGAAAATTCATAACTACAACAACATACTTAGCTTCGACAATAGACTGTGAAATATAACTTTGTTTCTTTATTAGCCATGTGACTAATCTTTCTCCTAAAAGGAAATCTTTGCCACTTGTGCTTTTTCTATCATCAATGTTTACATCCCAATTAATGTCAATGTATACCTTTAGATAAAAATATCCTCCTTTTGTGTATAGAATACTGAAATATTTGGTCCCTTACATATATCTAAATATTATTCTCACTGAAGACGTGTGTTTCCTTTGGGTTGGCTGAAAATATAGCAACAATAGCAACAACATGAGCAATATCAGGTTGGTTATAAACATATTGTAGATTACCAATCATGGATCGGTAGAGTGTTTCATTTACTTCCTTTGTCTCATCTTCCTCTAACAATTTACAACTAGTAGTCATCGGTGTACCAACCCATTTTGATTCTTCCATATTAAATGTCTTTAGGATCTCCTTGATATACTTTGACTGTGTGATGTAGATCCAATATTTAACTTGTTGAACTTTTAGTCCAATAAAGAATTTTATCTCTCCTATCATGTACCTCTCAAATTCCTTTCTCATCTCTTCAATAAATGATTTAGACATTGTTCCAAATATAATATCATCAACAA
Source organism: Chamaecyparis obtusa (assembly GCA_027943335.1). NCBI lineage: Eukaryota > Viridiplantae > Streptophyta > Pinopsida > Cupressales > Cupressaceae > Chamaecyparis > Chamaecyparis obtusa. The sequence continues at coordinate 100,878 of BSBK01010913.1, forward strand.
ATATCTCAGCAATCAAAATCTTATCAGTATTATCACATTTTAGATACAAATTGATGTTGTCACTTGTCCTTGGAAATCCAATCTTGATTAAATATGAGTGAAGTATTTCATACCAAGCTCAGGGTTCTTGCCTCAATCCATATAGTGCCATGTGTAGTTTTCATACCATATCCTTTTTATAATTCTCAATAAATCCTTTAGGTTATTCAATGTAAACTTCTTCTTCAGGAATTCCATTTAAAAATGTAGACTTAACATCCATGTCATAAACTTTGAATCCTTCGTAGGCAGCATGTGCAAGTAAATATCTTACACATTCGAATCTACAAACAAGGGAAAATGCCTCATCATAATCAATACCTTCTTCTTGTGCATACCCTTTGTAGACCAATCTTTCTTTATTTCTTATCACATCTCCATTCCCATTGAATTTATTCATGAAAATCCCCTTTGTTCCAATCACATTCTTTTCCTGAGGTCTTGGTACTAGTGACCAAGTATTCTTCTTTTCAATCTGATCAATCTCTTCTTTCATTTCATTAATCGAGTCTTCATTTCCCAGTGCATCCTTAACTAATCTTGGCTCAAATTCAGAAATTAGACATGTATTATCTTTCAAATTACTTCTTTTCATGACTCTTGCATTCTTCTCTCCAATAATTTTTCTCAGTGAGTGGTGTCTCCTCACATATTTTTCTAATACATGCTCAGTAGGCTATTCATCAGTGTTTTCATCTCTTGGTGTTGGCTCAACTTTCTCCTTAGTTTTTTCTTGTTGCAACTCAACTACATTACCCAAAATACCTTTAGTTTTTTCTTGTTGCAACTCAACTACATTACCCAAAATACCTTCCTCTACATATACAAATATTTGATAATCTTTAGGTTCCTTTTTTCTATCTTCTTCATTTCTATTTGAAAATTCATCAATCCTCACATTTTCACTTTCCACAATTTTGTCATTAGGCTTAATTAGACATTTATAGGATTTTCTCTTTGAGGAATATCTTAGGAATATACCTTCATCTTCTTTAGAATCAAACTTTCCATTTCTAGAATCTTTCATTATATAACACCTACTTCCAAACAAATTATTTAGTAATTAACATTTGGTGTATGCCCATACAAGAGTTCATAAGGTGTTTTTTTTGTACCTTTCAACAGTTGTACTCGATTGAGAGTGTAGACAACAATACTAATGAATTATCTCTAGAATGTTTGTGCAACCTTTTTGTCAATCAAAAATGTTTTAGGAAAATCAACTATAGATCTGTTTCTTCTTTTAGGTATGTCATTTTGTTGTTGAGTCCTTGGTGCAGATACTTATCTTTTAATTCCATTCTCATTGCAGAACACAATAAATTCATCAGAGATAAATTCACCTCCTCTATGTGAGCTTAAACATTTGAGCTACTTTCCTATTTTCTTTTCAACTGTTTCCTTATACCATTTAAACATTTGGAATGCATTAGACTTTTGTTTTAGAAATATTACCAACATCATTTTTGAGTAGTCAAAAACAAACAAAATGAAATACCAATCACCATAATAGCTTTTAATTCTCATAGGGCCATAGAGATTAGTATGAACTAATTCCAAAATACCATTAGATGAGTAAGACTTTATTGAGAAACTTGATCTAGTCATCTTACCAATATAACATTCCTTATACATCACTTTATCAGGCTTACTTAATTTTGGTAGACCCCTGACTCTATTCTTTTTTCTCACCTTAATCATATTGTCAAAATTTACATGACAAAGTCTTTTATGCCATAACCAAAAATCCTCAACTTTAAAAAAAAATAAAAAATATTTGCAACGGTATCAAGATAGAAATAATTTCCTTTTGATTGTTCATCGCTTCCAATCAATTCTCTATCAACACCATAAATCTTCACTTTTCTATTTTGAAACTTCAGTCGGTGACCAGTGTTGTTCAATTGTACAACACTCAAAAAATTGTAGTTTATTACTTGAAACCAATAAGCATCATCACATCTGATGTTTTCATTCAATATAATGGATCCTTTTCCTTTAATAGAACATGGAGCATCATTCCCAAATCTAACAATTCCTCCATAATACTCTTCTATGTTCTCAAAATTATCAATATCACCAGTCATATGATGTGAACAACCACAATCAATTATCCATGGGTCAATTTTTCTTACATGATAAATAAGGGATTTTTCACCTTCACCATCAGTTAAAGTAACAATCTCGTCTAGCTAACATGATTTCTTTCCTTTTTCCTTGTTGACTCTAAACCTTTGGTATTGGTTCTCCTTTCACTTTCATCATTCCTGTTATTTTCAGGACATCTAGATGCAATGTGGCCAATCTTGTTGTAATTAAAACATTTCAGAGGCAGTTTACCTTTATACTTTCTTTTACCTCTCGATAGCCTCTTAGCCATTAGTGCTTTCAACTCTTCTCATTCTTTGTCTTTGGTTAGGATACTGTCATAATCACTTCTACATGATTAATTTTGATTCTCTCTTTCTCTTCTTGAACTTCCAATGGCTAGAGATGACTTAAAAGTTGTTTCAATAGTCAATAGACTATGATCATAATTACTAAGTTCAAATGCAGTTAACTTAGTGATCAAGGAATCAATTGTAATAGTGTTATTCATTAAGGATCTCAGTTCCTGAATAGAAGATACTTGAATAGCATACTTGGATGAAAGCTTTCTTAGAAATTTGATTACCACTTCTTCACCAATTCATGTTCCACAAGCACCTCTGATGACACTATCCACTTCCTTTATTTTAAAACTATATTGAGAAATGTTCTCTTCATCCTTTATCATTCATTCTCATCTCATCAAATTTTCCTCTAAGACTATCAACCTTATCTTTTTGTACATGCATATCACCTCCATAAACAAGCAGAATCTTATCCCACATCTCTGTTGTAGTAATATAGTCCTTAATGTCATTGAATTCAACAATGATCAAGGATGAAGCAATTTCAATCATTACCAAGCTATGTTCCTTATTTTCTATCATCTGATCAACTTTCATGGGTCCAAGATGTGGTGAAGTGTAGTCATTATCCAAAAGATTACGTCAAGAATCTCCAATTCTAGATAGGTATAACCTCATACTACTTTTCCACATTGAAAAAATTTCCTTGTCCATCTTAGCTACTTTCTTGATTCTTTGTACCTTAGAAACTTTCTTTGATTAAACTTAGTGTCAACTCGGTCAGCCATAGTTCAACATTTATTGACAACAATAAATAAACTTTATCAATTAGCAATAACATACACAATAACCATTCAAAATATATAACACTAGTATTTAACGTGGAAACCCAGCTTTGGGAGAAACCACTATTGGAATTGTCACCCAATAAAGAAAATAATCTTCTTATGTATGCTCGCTTAAAGTCAAATCATGTTTAAGATTATAATACACAAGGCTAAGTGTGATTGGGTAAAGCGATTTTCCTCAGATCTATTAGGATCTTCACCCTGTTAAGAGTGGCCTAGTTAAAGATCTTCAAACACTCTTTAGAATGTTACATTTTCCAAGGATTTTACAATAAGACTGTTAATTCTACTCAATTAAGAGATTTCTCTATTACAAATGTTAATAAGAAATAGTAAATAAATTGACCTATAAATCTCACACTATCTTTTGCATAATCAAATCCTATGTGCGCTCTTCTTGTTCACTTCAATCCTTCACTTTCCATTGGCTTCAACACTTCATCAATATGAAATTTTTCACTCATAATTCAACCTTTTCCTTCTTCAATATATTATTCAATGTGATGTAGATGTGGGATGCTGGACTTGATCTATACATTTGAGGGACTCAAATGCTATTCTTCACACAAGACCAACTAGGCCTTCTCAAGGATCATCCTCTTTGATCCAATACCAAGTTCACCTAATCAGATTGCACAACTAATTTATGATGTTACTGCCCTCTCTACACCATTATAAAAAACTTCATGTCCCTCTTCCAATCCTTAGGATTATCCAAGCAAGTTCTTCAATCCTTAAAACCCAAACTAGTCACGAAACTAGGTTCATCCTCCTAGTAGCCCCACCAGGCCAGTTTTATGAGGTTTACACAATTTTTTCCCAAAACACTTAGGAAACTAAAACCATATTAGGATACCCTTTTTTTTTTTTAAAAACATATACCAAAACCACATACTATTACTTTGGACCAACTATCAAAATAATTTTTGGTGTACTGCAATTAGTCCTCTATTAGGTCTCCCATTACAAAGAAACCACTAGATACTCACACACCCAAAATTCCTTAACCCTAAATTTTTTTTATGAATGATCCTAACCCAAGGATTTTCAATTTTTCAAGATGATCCAACAAGATTTGACATGCAAACATCAAAACCCTCTATTTGAAGTCTTTACATCAAGGGTTTTCCCAAAGTGACTCCTCCAATAACTTCCCAACCAAATTAATGGTTAAAACACCATGTATTCAACATATTATGGCCTTCTATGCCATACAACATAGTCCTCATGTGGACAAATACTTAATACCTTGACTGGTCCAAGGGCAAGTCACCCTTCAATCAACATTTCAATGCAATGAAAGATCTTATCTTCATAACCTAGTTCATCCCTGCAAATAAACTTACCAGAACATATTCAATACATAAAATTATTCCCCTCTACATCCTCTACCATCCATGGTAGTCAGAGATCCCACACATTCACTATTATCTAAAAACAAATGACTGTTACTCCTCATCACTTTTTAGGAACAATCATGTTTGCAGGGTTTAAACACCTTTTAAACTCTATAAAAAATAATCAATACCAAAAAGGAATGCATAACCATTATGGTATTAGTCAATTTCATTCACACTTGTCATGAAAGAATAAATCAAGAACACAAACATCAGGAAAGTGTCCTCACGGAAAGAGACAAGCTTTACAAATGAATTTACATTATATTGAAAAAAGAATGTTTTACATTGCTTCTTTCCATCAACCATGACTACCTATCTCTCCATAACTATCCTCCCCTCAAAATCACACTAAAAAATGGATAAAATAACCCTACCAAATCCATCCAACTTCTTGAAACTGGTTACAATCAATTTTGGTGATTGTTACATTAGTTATTTGTTTAGATTTCTTGTCTAGTTGATAGCCTAGTTGTAAACTCGACAACTCTTTACCTCTTTTCATTTATTTAATCTTTCCAAATTTCTTAGGAATCCCATCCTATTCTAAAGCCTTAAACCCTTCTCAACCCATCATTTATCCTTTTAGGCCTTATTTTGCCAATATGGGCAAATTTCACACTTTTGCACTTCATGTGCATTTACATCATTTTTATGGATCTATTGGCCATTTTACATTCACTTGGACATTTATAGGTCATTACCCCAATGAAACTAACCTAGGATCCATCAAATCACCCCTAGTGACCCCTTGGTGCACTTAGCCCTTATAAATGGCATTTATAGCTCACATGTTTGATCTCAATACAAAATGATCTAAAAAATATTCAAAAGACATTTAAATGACCATTAAGGTCTTATTACAATGCCAATGACCTCTCAAGGTCATGTTTGTCCTCAAATCCTCCCAAGGTTTTCCAGTGACCCTAGTGTACCTCCATGACTTTTCCTTTGACCTTGGTGCTCTTGCACCATACTCCTCAACTTAAAAAATTTCCAAGTCCTCTTGGAAACCCTTCATACAAAAATATGTCAACAAAAAAAAATTGATCTTCACCCTTGGTTTGAAAATATCTACACCAAGGATCCATGCCATCCTTGCATAGTGGTGCTCCATAATGAAATATTTCTTCCTATTTTCTAGTTTTCCTCCCATGGGAAAAATATAGACCACATTCTGATCATCCTTCTTCATTTCATCCTTAGTCTCAATCCATGAGACCACTGCTACTCCTTGTAACTCTTCTTTGTCTTCAAACCTTGAGTCTCTCCTCATAGAGACCAATCCATCTAGGATCTCATTCCTTTTCTCTAGGGATTTCACATCTTTATCAACACCCATGGTTATCTTCTCAGCCTCACCAGTGACTCCACAATCAGGTCCTTCCTCACCTACTACCTCCACTTGTTGATCTTCACCAGACCCTTTACCTAGGCCTATCAAAAACTCACAAGTCATCTTGGCTGCCCCTCTAACCATGCTATCTTACTGATCACCATCTTCTTTCATTATCAATGGACACAAAACAATCCCAACATAAAAATTTTACTCACATTCAAGCCTCTCAAGACTTGATTCCATGCTCCATTCATCAACAACTTCCTCTAGTACTTCTGATTCAATTTTAGGAACATTCTTGCCACAAGGTTTATCCATAACCTTAAGTACTATCTGATGCACTTGTTCCTCTTCATCATCTACTTCTTGTTTAAGAATTGAGGCTATCCACTCCCACTTCTTCTGACTCTCATCCAAAGCTTCTTTAAAACTTTTCCAGCTCTCTTCTTCTTGCTTCCTCTTGGCTTCTTGTCTTTCCTTCTTTGCTTGGTCTCTTCTTCTCCCTTCACTCGTGTACTCTATGAAATATTTGTAAAAATACCTCTCAGATTTAGTTAGATACATATTCATACTCTTCAAGAATCCTTTTGACACCTCTAATACACAATTCAACTCTAGAACACACAAGGAGGGAAATGGGCACTCCAAGGCTTCAACAAAGGAACTAGTGTACAAGTGACCTCAAAAGACTTCTTCCTCTTATCCTAGGATTCTCCTAACCTCTGATACCACTTTAATGTAGAAGTGGGATATTTTACTTTATGTGAAAGTTTAAGGGACTCAAATACTATTCTCATACAAGACCAATTAGGCCTTCTCAAGGATCATCCTATTTGATCCAATATCAACTTTGCCTAATTAGAGGGAAAAACTGATTTATGATGCCACCACCCTATCTACACCATTAGAAAAAACTTCATGTAACTCTTCCAATCCTTAGGATCATCCAAGCAAGTTCTTCAATCCCGAAAACCCAAACTAGTTACCAAACTAGGTTCATCCTCCTAGTAGCCCTTCCAAGCCAGTTTTATGAGGTTTACACAAATTTTTTCCAAAAGAACTTAGGAAAATAAAACCATATTAGGATACCCTTTTTAGAGTTGTATAAAATATCCCAAAACCACATACTATTCATTTGGACCAACTATCCAAACAATTTCTACTGTACTACAATTAGTCCTCTATTAGGCCTCTCATTACAAAGCAACCACTAGATCCTCACACACCCAAACTTCCTTAACCCTAAAAAGAGTTTACAAATGATCCTTACCCAAGGATTTTCCACTTTTAAAGATAATCCAATAAGATTTGACACCCAAACATCAAAACCTTCTATTTGAGGCCTTCACATCAAGGGTTTTCCCAAAGTGACTCCACCAATCACTTTCCAACCAAACTAATGGTTCACAAAAAATGTCTTCAACATATTATGGCCTTATATGCCATAAAACATAGTCCTCATGTGGACAAATACTTTAGACCTTGACTGGTCGAAGGAAACGTGACCCTTCAATCAACATTTCAATGCAATTAGAAATCTCTTCATAACCCTATTTATCCCTAAAAATAAAATTACTTGAATACATTAAATACATAAAAATATTCCCCTCTACATCCTCTACCATCCATTCTAGTGAGAAATCCCACACATTCACTATTATCTCAAAACAAATGACTGTTACTCCTCATTCCTTCTTAGGAATGGTCACGTTTGCAGGGCTTAAACACATTTTAAACTCCATAAAAACTATTCAAGATCAAGAAGGAATTAATAACCATTATGGTCTTAATCAATTTCATTCACACTTATCATGAAAGTATAATTCAAGAACACAAAAATTAGGATTGTGTCCTCACAGGAAGAGACAGGATGTTACAAGTGAATTTACATTGTATTGAACAAAGAAAGTTTTACATTGCTTCTTTCCCTCAACCACGCCTACCTATCTCTCCCTAACTCTCGTCCCATCAAACTCACACTAAAAAATGGATTAAATAACCCTTCCAAAGCTATCCAACTTCTTGAAACCGGTTACAGTCAGTTTTGGTGACTGTTACATTAGTTATTTGTTTAGATTTGTTGTCTAGTTGACAACCTAGTTGTCAACTCGACAAATCTTTACTTTTTTGAATTTATTTAACCTTTCCAAAGGCTGATGACCTATAACTGATTGAATATCTAGATGAACTGAAGAGATAATGTTTAGAGATCACTGTGCTATCAAAGTGATATGTAAGATGATTAAATCAGTCAATTTGTTGTCATTGATGTCAACTAGTTTTGACTATACTTATCATGATAGTTACAAACATCTGAATATCTGTAGAAATAAGAAATGGTGAAGAAATGAGATATCTACATAGGAAAAGATGGATTATAACAGATAAGGATAAGGTATACATTAGGTACCTTATTGATGAGTCTCCAACCTTATATTGTTGACTTGAGCATGTTACATTATTGTATTATGAAGAAAAGATTTGAATTAAACAAGTTTATGTGGTCAGTAATTGAGACTTCTCTATACACCAAGCCAGTGCAGTGTATACCGAGTGATAGTGATAAGCGAGTTAGTTATCACCGATGCATTCAATATTAACTGAGTATGGATGAAAACATTAAATTCTAAGAACAACTGACTAAAATTGATGAGATGGAAATTGTTATGATTTTGAGGTTATAAATGAAGTTAGTTATAAGATTCACGACTGAAAAAATTTAGAGATGATCTAAAGGATGATATTGAAAACATGTTATTGACACATCTGCTGAGGAAGGTTTAAGCAGAAAAATGGACGAAGGAGATTAAAAGGAAAAATCCAATGATTGATATGAAAATGGTTTACTTGTCTATTTAAGAGACACAAGTTTCAGTGTTGAAACATGCCAGATAAAATATAGAATACAAAAGATTTCATGTGAATACATTATTCATGCATTCTTGATCAAAATGGTTATAGACAAAATTGAGCTAGAGGCATAACCAAGCGTCAGATATCTATACACCAAGTAAATTAAGCTGGGAAGCATTGAGGAATTAAATTAATTAATGATCAGATGAGTTTTTATGAGCTCCGCATAGATCTGAATATTTTCAATTGAGTTG